>VDFB02385078.1:0-29931 GCA_007258455.2 Sequoia sempervirens | reverse complement strand
ATGTTTGCTTAGTTTGTGGCTTTATATGCAACTTAACTATTTAATTCTTGGAATCAAGTGTCATCTATGTGTTGTTTTTTCCAATTATTGTGTTCATTGAAATGCTGATCTTTGTGTTTAGCTAGTACAAAAGTGTTGATGTTGTGTTTATATTAGATGTTTCATTCTTTATATTTGTAAAATCTCATTTGCAAGATATGACTGTTAATAGTCTAGGAATTGTATTTGCAAAAGAAAATAGGCAAGTAGTCATTTCATTAATAAAAAAACCCCAAGAAGATATTCTATAGTGTTGATATCTATAAATCTTGTCTAAAGTTTGGTGTCTAGGGTTAGTTTAGCTTAGCATTAAGGTTTAGTTAGTTCCTAGGGAGCTTCCCTTCCAAATTTGAAAAGATGTTATCATCTCACATTGTTTTGTTTTTGTGTTGTCTCACAAAAGACAAGTTGAAATGTTAATATGTTTAGAGAACATTTGACGCAATATTTTGGGATTTTATTCTAACATTCTATAGAAAGTTTCCCTAGGGCAGAAATACACTTACAAATTACATATCTAATTAGGAAGTTTCTTGAAAATGTTCCTTGAGGGGCTGCAATGCCGAAATGGAATTCCTTCTAGTTTAGAAGCTAAATCTGGATTTGGGACTTGCACTTGACACCCTTTTGTTTATCATGTGTTGTTTGGCTGGCATGACCATAGTTGGATTGGAACCCTGGTAGGTTGGAAATTTTGCTGATTAACTGTTAGAATATTAGGCTTACCTTTTGTAGCAAAGTCACCCTAGTGACATAGCAGCGTGTTATAAAAGTCAGTAATTAAGTTATAATTGATTACATCTCTTAAATGCTATATGAGGAGATAAAGCGCTTTGTAATTATCACATCCATTTGTCTTAATATTATATTGTGTTATTCTCTATCAAACATGATATAATTTTATCATTTGTTCCTAGAAAAATTCAATATAGTAATGGAATAATTTGTGGTTCTTGTTTGTAAAATGGCAATGCATGTATAATTTTGGAAGGTATTTTATTGTTCCTATGTAAAGCCTGAGAGCATTGCAGAGGCCTTGAAATAGCACACCTCTTTATGCTATGTATTCCCACTCAAAGTGCATTCACTCTAGTGCATGGAACATTAGTGATGTGTTGGTTTAAGAAATCTAGTGATAAATAATAGTGTTTATTGTGTGGTGTCAAAATCTTCAGATTTAGTTTCTTTGTTCTCTTTAAAAGCCAGAGTAAAATTGAGGCAAAAAACTATACAAATTTCAAAAAATAAAAAATTATTGTTGTGTACGGTGCTGTAATATATTACAGATGTGTACAACACTTTTGAACTTCTATACTTTTGGTTGATGACTGGCTGGGAGTGAAAATGGCTTTCAGTTGTTTGATTCATCCTTGCACAAAGTTACAACAACATTCAAATTACATTAAATGGAACGTGGTCTGCACTTTAGAATGAACCTATTGCTGTGTTGAAAAGAGCACAAGAGGCATAGGTAAGATTAATGACTTTCTCTCTAAATATTAGTTCTAGCCAAGAGATATTAGGTCAAATTTGTGGATGGTTAAAAGTTTAGTGGAGCGATTACAATTTTGTGGTAAGAATTTTAATGCTCATTTTTGCAACCATATAGTTTATAAGGAATTTTATAAGGAGGATTTAGCTATTTGTTAAACAAAACTGAAGTATTGGATATCACATATTGGTGAGATTTTCAAAACATGGGAGAAGACATTTTTGGTTCCAACTATAAGGTTAGTTATTCATTGGGCCACTTTATTGTATTGGGTGTATTATTAGTTGAATTTGGCATCAAATTTCATGTTTTTGAATCTGGCCACACATATATCTAGTATTTCTTGCACTCTCAATGCGATTTTTGCTACACTTGATAGTGGTGAATAGTTTGTTGATGAAGAATTCATATACACTTTGAAGATAGGAGGGGATCTATTGTAGATGAAACTCAACATGGATGGCTTCCTAGATATTTTGGAGTTTGCTTGGGAATTATACCCTTATGAGGGTCATGGGACAACTTGACGGAGCATTGTGGATGTAGCTCAACATGGATGGTTGTCCAGTAATTCGGGACATTTGCAATTCGGAAGTTTGAGGAGGTGGAATATAAAAACTTGGGAATTCAGGTTAGGAACCACATGTTAAAAGATGGTTACATGATAGCTTGATGGAGTTCCTACTTGGCCTAAGAATTGTTTTCAAAGAGAAGCTTTTGAAGAATATGTGGTTTTATTTTATTTATGATAGTGTTTTGTCTTTAATTAGTATGTTTGTGTTTTTAGTACTTTAAGCCTTTAGAGGGGGTGTTTGAATATAAGGCTTACCTTTTTTAATAAAGTCAACCCAATGACTTAGTGGTATGTTATAAAAGTTAGTTATTAAGTTATAATTGGTTACATTTCTCAAATGCTATATGAGAAGATGAGCCTCATAATCACGAGACCAATATGTTTCTTAATATTATATTATGTTATTCTTTGTCAAACATGATGCGGTTTTATCATTTGTTCTTGGAAAAATTCTGTGCTCCATGGGGACACGTCCCCTGGCTTTTTACTCATATGGGGACGGCCAGGAAACGTCCCCTACCCATCCGTTTTTGCCACCAAAAAACGGAAATGTTTCCGAAACGTTTTGCCAAGTTGCAGGGGACTTAGGGGATGGCTAGCCGTACTTGGCATGGACAGGCCGTCCCTTGATTGTACCGGGTACGGCTAGCCGTTACCTACGACCCAATACTATTTTGGATGCATTTAAAAAAAAAAAAAAACACTTTTTTAAAGAAAAAAAGGCATGAGGGAGCCCACAAGGACCCCCCCCATGCCTTTTAACTAAACCTAAACCTATTATATCAATCAAAATGAAAAAAAGAAGCTCATTTCTACATTTGCATTTTGAGGTGTAGGAGAGCAAGAGAAGAGCATCAAGCTAAAGGAGAGAATATTAGGTTGAAGAGGAGCTTAGGGCATCAATTCCACCACACTAGAAGTATGTTTTTTCATCTTTCTTTTGTATTTGCAATTGTTTTCCAATTTTCAAGTTTCTTTCAAGCTTTTTTTCAAGTTTTTCAACACATAGGAAGGGCATTGTGAGTTTTTTTTTTTTTTATTTGAACTTGCAGCTCTTTGAAATCAGAAATTTTTATAAAAAACAATCATGGGCAATAGTGGTAATGATAGTGAGGATGTTCAAGTTCAAATGCAAGAAAGAAGTAGACCTAGAAGTATGGCAAACATTGGGGGGTGTTCAGAGAGTGGGAGTGGAGCAGGGTCAGCGAGTTCAAACCCATTTGATTGTCCATCCCAGCTCCTCAAAACCTATGCAAAAGACCCATTTAATGCCAAAAAGCCTCTATTACAATTTGCAACAAGAGTTGATAAAGATAAGAAAAAAAATTCGGGGGGTAGTAGAGTATAGGAGTGTCGTTTGTGTGGCAAACAATATAGGGGCAGCTATACGAGAGTTTATTGCCATCTTTTGTGGATAGGTGGTCAAGGGGTGAAAGGTTGTAGAAAAATAACTCAAGTTGAGAAAATTGAGGCAACTAGATTGCATATGGAGGGGGAGGCATTAAGTAAAGGGGTTCCAATGGAAAGTTTGCAACCTAGTGTGGCAATGCCTACAGGATCAGTGGATGTTGCTTCTCATGTGGAAGAGGGCTCTACTAGATGAAAGAAGAGAAGTATGAATGTTGCAGATATGTTTAATGTTACATTACGAGATGGGGCTGATTTCTCTATTGCTAAGTTTTTTAATGCTAATGCCATACCATTTCATGTCTCACATTTGCCATATTTTAAACAAATGTGCAAAGATATTATAGCTACTGGTCCCTCATATGTTCCACCTGGAGAAACTAATCTACGGACCACCCTTCTTGATAGAGAGTACTCCAAGGTGAGTATTTTGATGGAGAATATGAGACTAACATGGATGAGAGATGGATGCTCCATAATCATGGATGGGTGGACTGATATCAAACATCAATCACTCATCAATATTATTGTTACTAGTTCAACAGGCTCTTATTTTCTTAGAGCTATAAATTGTTTGGGGAAAAGGAAGGATGCAACCTTCCAATTTCAGATTTTGAGAGATGCCATAGAGGAGGTTGGAGCCTCTAATGTTGTGCAGGTAGTGACTGATTCAACCCATGTGTGTAAATTAGCTGGATTGATGGTGGAGAGTGCTTATAAGCACATTTTTTGGACCCCTTGTTGTGTGCATGCATTGAACAATACCTTGAAGGACATTGGAAAGATAGATTGGGTGAAGGCAGTGGTATCAAAGGCTAGAGATGTGCAAATGTTCATTTGCAAACATCACACTTCACTTGCTTTATTTAGGACATTTTCGAGGAAGGAATTCCTCAAGCCCGTGGAGACTAGATATGCTAGCTACTTCATTTTATTAGAGAGGATGATCGAGGTCCAAGATGCTCTACAATTAATGGTGGTCAATACAGAGTGGGGTAGATGGCATGAGTCAAGCACACCGGAGGGAAGAAGTGTGAAACAAAAAATCCTTGATGATGATTGGTGGACCACAATGAGGTAAGAAAATTGGCATTGCTGATTTTATTATTTAATTCTTAATCTTAAAATGTTAATTTAATTCTAAGTTTCTAACTTGTGAAACATGTCTATTCTTTTTGATGATTTTAATTTTTGTAACTTGTTTGCACTTGTAGATATGTTTGCTCCTTCATCCAGCCTATTGTGCGAGTGATTAGATATGCTGATACTGACTCTCCTAGCCTTGGAGAGATTTATGAGACCTTTGATAGCATGCTTGGACAAATCAAGCAAGCAATTCATAGCAGGGACCCTACTTTGGGATTTTATGAGGAGCATCTTAAGCCCATTGTGACTCGATGGTGGGACATTATGAACACCCTGCTTCATATGGCAGCCTATGCTCTCAATCCCAAATGGTATGCACCAAGACTTGGGAGAGTGCCTCCATCCCATGATGAAGAGGTGAAAGAAGGCTTCATGAGGGCCCTTACAAAAATGTATTCTTTAGAGGAATCTACTCTACTTCGCACACAGTGGCTTGCATTTGCCAATCTTTGTGGTCCAACCTTCGGCAAACCAGAGGTGAGGATAGATAGAGCTACATTGGCTCAACTGACACTATTGGATGGTGGACGTGGCATGGGAAGGATGCATCGAAGTTGAGAGTACTTGCCATTCGTCTTCTTTCACAGGTTGCCAGTTCCTCTACTGTAGAGAGGAATTGGTCCACATATAGCTTCATCAAATCAGTCAAGAGGAACAACCTTACCTCTAGACGATCGAAGAAGTTGGTGGCTATACACAGTGCTTTGCAGCTACATGATCACCAGTCTACTAGGTATCGTTAGACTCCAGCTTTATGTTGGGATGTTAATCCCGAAGATGCTATGGAGATTGAGAAGGAGGATGCACAGGAGGGATTGGTTGGGGTTCCATTGGCTAAGGAAACCTTTTCTATTGGCATTGACATTGATAGTGACTCAGACTCGAGCTCCAATGGAAATGCTGATTTAGACCTACCATCTGCTGATTAGGGACAGCCATATATTTTCTTAGTTTTATGTTTATGTCATTTCATAGTTGAAACTTGGAGCCTTTGGGCATTTTTGTTATAATTATTAGACTCTTATATCATATGTATGCACATTGATAATGAAAAGCATTTGAATTTTGTTAATTTGTTTGTTGATTCTCATGTGAAATCTCAATTCAAGTCTAATGATATGTATTAAGCTTATACAATGTCTATGATGAATGCTTTATCAATGTTATGCTATGAACATTTGAAATTTCTCTATATTTTTAAAAACTTCCCTATTTTTTTATGGGCCGTCCCCTGCCATCCCCTAAAAAATAGCCTAAAAGTACCCCCGTATTGAAAACTTGTCCTGTCGTACCCTACTGTCCCCGTCCCCGAAACCCCATGGACCATAGGAAAAATTCAATATAAGTAGTGGTACTTTTAATGCAAGAACTATTATTTAACATTCTAGAAGTGAAAGAAACATAGAAGAAATTCTAATATATTTTTCAAGAGAGCAGTTCTATCATTTTTCTCTAGGTCAAAACATATGTAATATTTAGGCCATGGTTTAACTACTTGTCAAGTACTCACAATTTTTTTGAATCCCTGAGTTTTTGTAGAGTAAACTTGCCAAATATTTTTGTAGAGTTGTCGACCAATTTTCTGTTTGAACTCATGTTACTACTTGTTGAGTTTGTGCAAAAAACTCATTGAAAGTTGAAAAGGTAGCCCTACATGAAGAAAAAAGTACCAAAAATGTGGCATAATCATTGAAAAAGCATGATTTTGTAGTATTTGAATATTCTCGTTCGAATTGTAGTGAAAATGCACATTGTTTTGCCTTCTTAAATTTTATGAAAATGTGTAACAACCCACCCTAGTTATTTTCTTTTGCAATAAAGATGCAATGCATTGTCCTCAAC
Source organism: Sequoia sempervirens (assembly GCA_007258455.2). Classification (NCBI taxonomy): domain Eukaryota; kingdom Viridiplantae; phylum Streptophyta; class Pinopsida; order Cupressales; family Cupressaceae; genus Sequoia; species Sequoia sempervirens. Next base: position 23,431 of record VDFB02385078.1, on the reverse strand, counting down.
ATTTTTTGATCTCCTAGACCTCGGAGTGGGCAAGGTGAGAGCAAACTATGCCTCCGACCACACAACTAATCTAGATAAATGCAATTATAATGATTTATAATGATATGGTGGCAAGCAGATCGAAATATGTAGGTGTCAAGTGGACGAGAATATGCAAGTGGCAAAGCCAACCTTATAAAGCTCTCTTTGATGGACTTCGTAAAATGACATGTAGGCAGCAAAGCCAGCCTATCAACACCTCTTCAGCAGACTGCATGTATGTAATGCAAGCCACCGGTAGAATTTCTAAGCTTGACTCGAACCGAAATGGTTGATAACACCAACTTGTTCATGCCAAAATGAGCTGAATGAAAATGCTATAACTGTTGGTTGTGAACCGTCCAACTTACAAAATGAAAATGCATTCAAATGATGGGCTCCAATGGTACTTCCATCCGGGGTTCACAAGATGTATATAAAATGCATTACAAATTAACATTCGGGGAAGTAAACTGCTATTATAGATTGATACAAAGTTCTGATTACAAAAGATGAGACCAAATTACATTGATAAACAATATATTCAAGTACCCAACATGAAGAATACCTCTAGTAGTTGATACAAGAGGCTGATGTATGTCTGATATCACTCTGTAACTATTGTCATACTATCAAATAGGTCTTATGCACTCTGATAACACGCTGCAAACTACTCTGTATGCTGATGCAACAACCCCAAAATGAAGGAAACACACCCCAAACTGAAACACAACTGATGTAGGTTGCATAAATTCATACCAAACTTAAATACAACGCTGTGAACTCCCTCTGTGACTCATAAACACTGAATAATAGGTCTGACCAGCACTGATAACACTCTGAAATCTGGCAAAGAGTATGCCCAACACCACTACTGAACATGCATAAACTGAGAACTACTCCAAAACACACCAAAACTGGACCCAAAGCACCATGAACACAATGAACATCAAATATAATTAAAAGTCAGTCACCTTGTAGGTTTGAAATTGAACTTATTGCTGCTGGTACAACAATACAACTATCATAAAACTCTCCAAAACCACCAAAGCTCACCTTAATTTTGCCTGGTTTCAAGAAGAAACCTCCTTCAATCACTTCACAAGCCCACAAACTTCTTAAATCTTGCAGCACAAACTAGAATGTCGTCACTTTCAGAACCAAGGAAAATTCTGTATGAAATTGAAATCCAATGGATGTTCAGGTTTTTTGTCCCCAAAACCCAATATTTTCAGCACGCGGGTGAATTTTGGATGAAATCAGTCTTTCTAGCTAGGAGGGTTATCGTCATCGAAACTGGTATTCCAAGAGGGTTTTTGTCCTCAAGAAATATGAGAAGAACTCATGTTCTCACTTAGAGCAAATAGCAAATGCAATATTCAGTCTAACCTTTCTTGTCAATACCCAGCCTCCTTTTATAGCTTTTTTTGTTGTTTTTTTGAAAAACCATTTTTTGCCTTTTTCATTACTTTTTTCGAAACGCTTTTTTGTTTTTTCGAAAAAATACTTTTTTACTTTTTTTGTTGCTTTTTTCGAAAAAGTGAGTTTTTTCCTTAAGAATAAAATAAAGTGAAAATTTGAAAACTCTTAATTAAACATCACTTTTAGTTCCCCATTTCAATGTCACCTTTTAAATAATAACCTTTTAAGTCATTTGTACCCCATGCTTGGTGCTAACAGTATTTGGCCCTCTTTTAGAAGCACTTTATGATGTAGGCCACCCTTCTTTAAAATAAATAAATAAATAAACATAAGTTGCCTTTTTAAAATAAAATCACCTTAAGACAACTTAAACTATTTATTTAATAACTTTTATTCACACATTCCAAGGTTTTTGGAAACGTTGGAGCCTCCAATGATGTTCAAAGTCTCCAAGATTGTGGAATGCTTCCAAAATGTTGAAACTGCATCCACAAAGACCCATTGGACTCCTCTTGGTCTCTTGAACTCATTGTGTAATGTCCCCACTCTAGGCATAGTCAAATCAATATTATGTTAATTAAACGCTAATGTTTTTAAGTTAAATTAAATATTTAACCTAGCGTTATAAAAAATGAGACATAAGGTGTTCTAAAAAAGGTAAAGTTATATTTTTAATTGTGGGGGTTTAGAAAGGGAGACATAAAAATTAAAAAATAAAAAGAAAACGGAGAATTTCAAGAAAGGGTGTGGGAGTTACAGTTGGAAAAGAAAAGTAATTTTTGGGCACAATTTTTAGTATGCTGGAAATTTTTGGAGAAGAGGTTGCTGCTGGTTGAACTATGTTCATCTGAAGGCATTATGAGGATGAAAACCTTCACAGAGGACATCGGCTGCGGAAGTGGAAGATCTTTCTTGGCTGATTGCAGGTGGTTTCACTCAAGAACTTATGGGATTTTGGTTAGTTTATGAATTGGATAGAAGGATTTATTCTCTAAATTTTGTGAAGTCTTGCTAGGAAAGACAAAATTAATAGACTTATGCAAATGGACTAGAAGAGAACTATTTATCATTTTCAGAGTTAACAGAAAGGAGATTTTAATATATATTATATATATATATAGGCTGCGATATCACTTTCTTGAATTTATTTTAGTCATTCAAAGGGATCATGTGTTTGAATTTGGCGATGCAAATAGTTTGTAGTCAATAGTTCTTTCTTTATACTATCGTAGGAGTGCACTTATTCACCCCCTCTAGTTTCACTGTAGCATTTCATTGGAGAATTTAAAGTAAGCAACAATGCCATTGTTGAAAGTTTTAGTTGGCCGACATTCAACAAAATGAAATGCATCATTTAAAAGGAAGATAATAAGATGTGGGGGTCACGAGTTGAAGATTAAAAAAGGTTTGAAATTTATCCTTTGGAACGTCGATACCTTTCTCATCAGCCGTCACACTTGAAGGAAATTTTAGCAAGTTTAAGGAGTTTGGGAAGTCAGATATCATAGGAGATTGCTGCTTACTTGTTTCAACAGTTGTTCAACATTTAAGTTTTTTATATAAATGTGCTGAGAGCCATTGCCTACATTCAAATAAGAATATTTGTTGGATGACCAAACTTTATCGGGATGTTAGAGTAATGATAAAGATAAGATTGTGGAAACTACCATTCTTTTTGGACAACCCATCTCTTCTTGTAGACATGAGGGGTTATAGTTTGCATGTTAATATTTTTCTAGAATTTGTGTGTTTTTAGGAAGTCGGGCAGACGGTGTTGTGAAGGAATATTGCTAACTGTTGTTAATATCCTTGGCTGGGCAGAAATTTGCAAAGTGTTCAATACTCTGGGGTCGGGTCATGATAGAGATGGTGAGTGGGATGTTGAAGAAATTCATGGTTATACAGTAGGAACATTCTGTACATGAAAACTTTAGATTGGACCTGCAGGCAGCGATTCATATCTCCTCAAGGATATGCTTGGGCTGGAATGAGGTTAGGAAATGTGCATTATTATTTTTGTATGTTGTCATTGGAGAACAAATAATGATTAAAACTATTGTTGTATTCTTAATTAGTGGTGCAGTTCTTTTCCTATTCTATTTCTTGTTGATGTTATTGAGCAGCGTCGGGATCTTCTTCCAGCCCGATCTCCTTCGCATTAATGATAAATTAAATAATAGCCCTTGGCTATTTAATTTATGTTGATAACGGTTATGAGGAGGCACCTCATTTATTTAATATTTAATTATTGCTAAAGGTGGCCGATATCTTGAAGACACAAATTATGAAGAGGTGCGATTTCCTTGAGGCCAACTTCTTGCTTTATGGAGGTGTGATCCTTGGTGAAGGCTGACTTATAGTTTTGAAGAGGCACGTCCTCTCCCATCATCTTGTATATATGTTTGATGGTCTTTCATTGTTTCACATTCATCATTATTCATTACAAGTTCGTCATACTTAAGTGTGAGTTAGTCATCAAGTGCAGATCGATATTCTGTGGAAGGCTGAGTTTATAATCAGCGAATTACATTATCTTGTCACTGTGTTGCATCAGATTGTGGTGCTTCTAGTTGGCCTTCATATCGGCCTCTTTGTAAAGGAGACATTTGTGTTGACATTCAATATATAAGTGATATATTGTTGCTGGGTTTTTCTCCCTCAAGTGGAGGGTTTTCCCAGGGTATATGCTCTGTTATTGTGTCTGATTTTGAATTAATTTTCTGCTTTTACATCTGATCATAAAACTAACATTTCTAAGTGTTAATATGATATGAATATTACATGAGTGCATGTCAAACTGTCTACATATCAAACAAAAAATTCAGAAAACACTCCTTGTATGTAATCAATCTGTTAAGTGAGAACATCCTTGAAGTGATGTTCAGAAAATTTAAAAAATTTGGGGTAGAACATTACACATTGCCATTGCCAAAATTCCTTTTTGAATAAGTTGGTGTTCTCCAAGAATTTTGGAACTTTCCAAGAACATTGAAATGGACTGAAAAAGGGACATTACAAAATGACATGCACCATGAAGGTCTATGTGGTTTTAAAGGTCTTCATTTGGGCTTGGTTGCAGGGGCTCCACCTGCCAAGGCCATTGTTCATGGACCTTGCAAGGGGTGTTGCCTCTTGACTCCTTTAGGGCACTATCCCCAAGCCCCCACAAGGGATGTTGCTCCTCAACTCCACTAGGGGCACTACCCCTAGACCCCTATGAGAGGTGTTGCCTCTCATCCTCATTGGGGGCATTGCCCCCCAAACCCATGCCAAACTCATTTGATACATTTTGTAGCTATATTTTGCATAAAATTTATGTTTTTTTAAAAAGTTCAAATATTTTTTAAGTTGCCAAGTTGGAAATTTTTGGTTTGCCAAGTCCAAGTTTGCAAACTATGATTTAAAAATATTCCACTTGCTTCTTAGGAAATTTCTTGGGAAACCTCTTTGAATTAAGTATTTGAAATTCTCTCAAACATTTAGGTTAGTCTTAAGTTATTGGTTTGGGTATGGGTTTGTTGGTTTGGTCAAAAAAATTTTTGGGGTTGGGTTTGTTTTGGATTCGCCCATACAAAAACATATAAAAATTACATATATAAGGCTTTTCCTTAGAATACTGGGTGCAAAACTATAAATAATCATTTTTTATCATAGATATCGATTTGATAGGTTTGAAATGTAAAATGGTTTCTTTAAATGCTTATTTTTTCATTTTTGTTTAACCATAGTTTTATCTGTTTACAGTACACTTTGGACAGAGGCATTCGATGATTTGTAGCTCTCTACCATCCAAGCAAGAGCTAAAAGTGTGGACTTCTTTGCAGGTGCAGCCTTCTGAACAAGAGGCAAAAGCATTGTTATCATTAGAGGTACTGTTCTGTACAAGTTCCTGACTGTTGTGGTTTGTGACATCTGGTTTTGATATCAGATGTATTTTTCTTGCAGAAGTTACATGGATTTTCTTTTGGGGGAATTCATAGTGATTATATTGGAACTCAAAGTGAGAACTGTCTACTTCATCAGACACAAGCTGAAAATGGTTTTACAGATCTTCTGGTCACAGAAAATAATCTTCACAAGGTAACCCTGGCATAACAATGTGCTTCAGATATCACTGCATTCTATATTTGTGTGTTTTATCCTTATGCTGGAGCATGGAAGTTGTGTTTGATGAACATTTAGCAAATTAGCAGAGAGTTTAGATAGAAAAGATTTTGTTGGAGCTGAAGGGCTAAAAATTTATGCTTTAAGGATGTTATATCTAATTTTCTGGTGAATTGTGGGGCCTTTTCCTCTTTGAGCAACATTATCTTGCTTCTAAACTATATCTCTTACTTTCTTGGATCTTTTGTTTTGTAATTTTGTAGAGTTAGATGCCATATGCAAGTTTGACATTTATGTCCAAGTTGGCTGTTCCAGTTATTTGGTTTTGTATCGAGGATAGATCCTCTTGTGTGTGTTATTTTTCTAGTGTAGTATAGGGGATTGCATTATAAAAAAATTCTATGTTGCTGATTTGGGTTCAGCGATTAACCAATTTTTCTCCCCTAGGTTTGGTATAGCTGGGTTCTGCCGTACAATATATATATGTTTACACGAAAGCTACAAAATTAAATACATAATTGAGAGCACAACTGATAATTTAATGTCAATTGTCAAATCATAAATGTTAATGATAAATCAAATAGTGTATATCATAGTATCATTACTTAGAATTAGGATTGACTTGGCAAACCAAAAATATAAATGGAATTCAGTTACTTTGAAAACAATTGTTGCTTTTCCATCTGGCACAGCCCCAATCAATTTTTAGTTTTTACTTTTTAAAACCATAGTGTGGATTTGGGGGTCACAGCCCCCAATAGGGTCAAGGGACAACACCCTTTGTATGTCCCTGTTGTCCCTGGTTGCCATACAAGGCAGAGTTGAGGGGCAGAGCCTCTGTCACCAAGTCCAAGCTAAGACTTTCAAGTCCACAAGGACCTTCATGGTGCATGCCATTTTTCATAATTTTACTGCTTTTAGCTAAGTTTGAAATCCATCAAAAAATCACTGTAGGGTTAGGTAGACTTTAATTTTTTGTTTTTTTTGGAAATACAAATTGTTTTTGGAACCTGGTGGGTTTTTTGCAGGTTTTCCTAGGGTACAGTTTGGGCCTGTTCATTCGTCCTGGATATGTCTCAACATACAAGGGCTGAACCCTAGTCAGACTGAGACTGGGATCAGAACCTGTCCTGGACTGGTCTGGGTTTGTTCAGAGTGCCTGGCAAACCTGGTAACCTAGGAAAAATTTATAAAGTTTTATCATAATGGACATTTTGAATTCAATTTTGTTATTGTCTTACTCTCATTTCTCTTGTTTGTAAATTTATTGCTTGATTACAACTTCTTTGGCAATGGTATGTTTGTTTTAATATATTCTTCTCCCAAGAATTGCAAAACAAATTCTGTTTTAAGGCACTGTTTCATGTTTTGTAGGCCAGGCTCTAATGCACAACTGGATATTTTTCTTATTAAAGATGGATTAATTCAAACTTAATGCTGTAGAACAACAGTCAGCAATTTCAATCAGGACCAGGTCCTGGCCCTTCTCAATTGGAACAAGGGCAACATTGTGATTCTGAGGAGCTCGAAGCAGGAGTTGAAGAAGCAGGCACCTGGTCGAGGATTTTTAATGAAGCAGAAAAACTTGATGAATATTGTCATGCAACCACTAGTTCTGCTGCATGCACTGCACATGCTGGAAAGGCAAGATTGCTGAGAGGTAACAAGAGTATTTTTGCTGTTTGAATTAGTTTATTCTAATGTACATGTTTCAATTAAAAAATGTGCTGTTTTGAGCTACTGCTGTTGACGATTTGTGATTGCAGTTCTCTTCTTCATGTTGCTTCTTTTGCTTTTGTTTATACCCTAACTAACTTTTAGCAAATATTAAAGATATAAAAACATATTGTAATATCCCTAACAGATATCTTTGGCAAATAAGCTTCTGGTGTACAAATTTTAACAGTGCTCGTATACCAATATAATGCCCCTGCTAATATAAATGCAAATATTTTTTAAAACTTTCTGCAAATCTTATTTAAAGCCCTCTATAGATATTATTTAATCAGCTGCTGTGATATACCTTATAATATCATGACCAAATATTTAGGGTAAATATATTTAATCTGAACCTTTATAAACTCCAAATATTTTAATGTTTACACAGCAACATTCATGGCTCAGTATTATACTTTTGATTTCCTTGTTTTACCCTAAAATGACGAACTCTAATCTAGTAAACCCAAAAAATTTCCCTTTTCATTTCCTAATAACATTAACAACCTTGTATTACAAGTTAGGCTAGCAAAAGGAAATTTCAGACTTAAATATCTTTTACCAGATCTAGCAAAACCCGGATTTTGTCAAGATTTCTACATTACATTAATACCCAAATGTTCTTCAAGGTATTACATAGCAATAACTATAACCCAGATTTAAAATCGGACTCACAAACAAAGATAAAATTGCAGAACCTTTCTTCTATTAACTGAGCATAAATTATATTACATTACACTACTACAACAGTCAACAACAATTGAAACACACTCTTACAGCCACAACAACTTGTAACTCAAACGGATTTCACACAACAGAGATATGCCACCATTAATGCTCAAACATGACCCAGAGGTGAGATTGCCCTTTTGGCCAAAAGGGTTTTGTCCTTAGGCGCACAAAACCAAAGGGTTTTCGTCCTCTAGTCTCTAGCAGATTCATAGTTTTTTGTCCTCACATTTGGATGCTTGAACATGAGTGCTCACAGCAAGTTTTGGTTAGAGTTTTTGGGTATATGTCATGATAATCTTTCCATCTTGTCTTTTGGCCCATTATACACCTAGAAAGATGTCGAAATCTACAAATGGTTTCAATCGCGTCACTAGTACGTGGTTGAGAAAGCTTGTACTTTTTTGGCATCATTTGCCTTATGCGTCAAAAATCATGCACACGTGTTTAGATGTGCTTGGGAGGCATGGGGGAATGTCCTCTGCGAATTGCAATAGTCATCCACAATAATGGCATTGGGCCTTATATGGTTTGAAACCCTAACTACCTCATTAATGGCGGTTGACATTATCTTCTTTCTTTGCATAGATAGATGTACACGTGGATCCATGTCCTTGTTATTAAATTATGTTTACTCTCCTATGGAACCAATGTTAACTTTCATATCTAATAAAAATGAATACTTGATATAGTGAACATCATTAATAATGCATACCAAATGGAGGAGTAAAAGTATATCTTTATTCGCACATGAAGCTATTACAGAAGTAGACCAAAGATTGTTAGCCAAGGATCATAGTTGATTTGAATAGGTCATATTTATTTCCTTGATGATACAAAATTTATTTAAAGGAACCAACAGTTGCCAAGAAGAACACAACTATCAACTCTCTTATAACCACTTGAAGCCGACAAACAATTAATACTTAGTCAGATGAACCATATTATTGAAACATAATAGGCATTGTACACTAACTACAAATGATACTTTATTCTTGCAGAAAACCTTCTGGAAGACATGTCATCCATTTGAGCATTAATGGCAGTCCAGTTGTGCAGAGAGGTAGGTGGAGATTGATTGTAAAAAAGGGCTTGAGTGTTGGAGTTAGGGTGTTAGGGATACCCGATGACTCATGCCACAAGTCAGGAATTGGGGTGTGGATGTGAGGCATGTTGGTGAGAGAAGGTCCGACTCTTCGACCAAAGCTTGAGAAGGAGTGGGGTTTTCGGCAAGGTATGTTGGGATGGGAGACTTTGAAATCTTGATGGAATAAGAAATGAAGGCAGAGAATGAATGAAAGGCATGATAGGATGGGAAAGTTTGAAACTCCAACAAGCATAAAGGAAAAGGAATAATAAGGCCCCCACCTAATTCTTAATTATGATTACTAAGTAAGGCCTTACAAATTTTCTTATATATATATTCGTTAGATCTAATGGTTGCTCATGCATAATAGATTTTTGGAAGCATACTTATTATTAATCTTTTTGCCCACTATTCAATAATTAAAATTCATTGAGCCATTTAATATCGAATTTAAATTAGGCCCACTATTCAATAATGTTTAAAGATGACAAAACCTGGTTTGCTGTGTTAATTCAAGAAGAAGGAAATGGTAAAAGAGATATCTACGGCTATCGCTCTGGTACTTTCACAGATACTAAAAGCCGATATCACATCTATGAAAAAGAAACACTGGCAGTCAAAAAAGGTATAGAAAAGCTTAAATTTTTTTTAAAGCCAGTAAAATTCACTGTAAGAACAGACAACCAAGCTATGAGGAGCCTGCTCAAGAAAAAACCAAATAAAGGTATAGCTCAGGGTAGAATTGCAAGATGGTATTTTGAATTTCTAAGTTATGATTTTGAGATTGAATGGATAAAAGGAGAAAACAATCCATTATTAGATACTCTGACAAGAGAACTTGCAGGTTCGATATATTCAGATCTGGAATTTAATGCTCCAGATTGGTTTAGGTCAGATGGTACTGGCATGTACATGATAAATCCTGGTAATATTAGCCTTCCAACTCTTCCAAAAGAAATTGTTCTAATATTGTTAGAATCTTACTTCTTAAATAAATGGCTTTCAAATATGAAAAATCAGATCAGTTATTACCATGCACAAGGATTAATTGATTCAGATGAAGATGAAGATTTCAGAGAATGCATAGGACTAAATCATGCTCCTATCAGATATTGGTGTGGAAACAATTCAATCCAAATACGCATCAAAATTTGTTTGGTATGAATTGGTCAAAACAGAGTAAAATGAATATTTTGAAAAATCTGAAATTTGGTTTCATTACCAGAATTAGTTTTGATCAAGATACATTTGAAAACTATACTGATTTAATAGGAGCCAGATTTAATCCAGATATGGAAGAATTCTTAAATCTGTTATATCCACAATTCAAAAGAACTATGACTGATTGCATGGTGCAATATCTGACACATTATCCTAGGACAGGATATAATATCCCAAGAATTGAATTATACCCTCTTGAAGCCAGATGGAGACTTGAAGTAAGAATCGAAGATATGGAGATCAAGCTTAAACCAGCATTACTAGCAAGAAGAGTTGAACTAGACCGAGCTTATTCTCAGGACTATGTAGTCCAAATTGACCATGCCTTTAATCCAAGGAACGATGATTGGGCTCGAGTTTATCAAGAGTTACCTAATGAATTATTGAATCCAGTACCATTCTGATGGTTAGCACATGGGCTTGTCTGTGCCGTGATGTCACCCACGTTAAGAAGTGACAACAGGATGCAACCCTGTCATAAAAAGAAAAACTCCTGTAGCCACTTACGGGTATTAAGTGGGCCCTTCTCACTAATGGGTGTTTTTAAGGTGACTTTATTTCTCCACTATGTCAGTGTTTAGGACTTTCTGCTTAACAACTGTCTACTCCATAGTGCGGAAGGTTAAGAGACACGCGTCACAAATGAATTGACGGATTCCAAAATTATTGTATCTTGCCATGAGGTAACAAGTTCAGCCTCTCCTATAAATTGTTGAGACGCCTCATTCTTGGCATCGGTGGTCTAGGATTGGAGTCTAGAGTCTAGGAAAAGTCTCTAAGTTATATATAAGAATTATGCTCTCTCCTGCGCTTTGTGCGATCTGGATGATCAGAATCTGAAGAATTTGCTCTAGGAAGAGTCTCTAAGTTATATATCAGAATTATGCTCTCTCCTGCGCTTTGTGCGATCTGGATGATCAAAATCTGAATATATGTTTACATGTAATATTGTCAATACTATTTCTTTCTTATTCCGCAAATTTGGTATCAAATTTATATATACATACTTCAGAACTATTGGTATCAAGATTTAGAAGTATAATTATATATATAATAATTATATACTATTGATACCTTAGTTTATTATATTACCTTAGTTTAGGATAATCAGATTTAGAAGTATAATTATATAAGGTTATATAATTTATGTCTCTTAAATAACCTTAGTCAGAACTTGTATATAATTATATAACCTTAATCCAAGGAATCTTAGTATATATAAGGTTATATATACTAAAGACCATGGTAAATATAACCTCAATATAATGCCCGGTCATTTTCCATGGTAAAACTATTGATATCTTAGTTTATATATAATTACCTTAGTTTATGTCTTCAGGTAACAAAAAGGGAAGATAGACCGGGCATTTAGGTTATGTTGAGTATATTTTAGTTTAAAAGTAATGTTCTGCTAGGATTCTTGTTCTTAAGCTGATAATATATGCTTGATGATGTGAGTTATAACTATATTATATATATTATTAGTTATATTATTTCAGATCTTAAGTTGTTTCAATTAGTTTTATTAGGATATTATCTGACTAAGTTTTATCAATTGATATATAAACTTCATATACTTGTTAAAAAAACTTAAAGTGATTTTCTTTTTCATTTACTGTTCTTATAATTATGAATACTAATGATTTACTTATAATTCAGATAGTAAATCTAACTTAGTTAGATGAACCATATTATTGAAACATAATAGGCGTTGTACACTAACTACAAATGATACTTTATTCTTGCAGAAAACCTTTTGGAAGACGTGTCATCCATTTGAGCATTAATGGCAGTCCAGTTGTGCAGAGAAGTAGGTGGAGATTGATTGTAAAAAAGGGCTTGAGTGTTGGAGTTAGGGTGTTAGGGATACCCGATGACTCATGCCACAGTTCAGGAATTGGGGTGTGGATGTGAGGCATGTTGGTGAGAGAAGGTCTGACTCTTCGACCAAAGCTTGAGAAGGAGTGGGGTTTTCGGCAAGGTATGTTGGGATGGGAGACTTTGAAATCTTGATGGAATAAGGAATGAAGGCAGAGAATGAATGAAAGGCATGATAGGATGGGAAAGTTTGAAACTCCAACAAGCATAAAGGAAAACTAGAGGTTGGTGGAAATGCATGCCGGGATGGTGAAGTCCGAAACTTTGACATAAGCTTCTTCCTTAGAATTTTGAACTATAGAACCTCCGCACTCAGAATATTTGGGACCTATGAGGTTGGGCTCCTTCAGGCTTAGCTCGCTGAAGATAGAAAATGGGCTTTTGTTCCATAAATATAAGTTAATTGAAAAGGGGACATGACACATATCCATTCTCATTTAGCTTTTGTTAAGAATTTAATGAGCGGAAGTACAAATATCCAATTATGGAAGCCAAATTCGTCTTTCAGAAGTGCATGAGTGTTAACTGTTAACACATGAAAAATGAATCGAACTCAGAATATAAATATATGCTACTATGCACCTGCAAATGTATGATGACTACAAACAAGGAACAATAGGAACTGCAATAAATGCTAGATTAATTAATGATTATCTGGCCATTTACAAGTGACAATCTGATAAATGATTTGAATGTCATGTCCAAATATAGATGAATACTACAGGTGCAATTAAATCAAGGTTGACGGAGAATGGATAAATATTAAATAAATTTATAACTATTTATCAGAAATAAAAAAAAACTTATTTGTCAAATCATATTTAGCACTGAACCATGAGTATATAAGTTAATATTAATTTAAGAAAAACCTATATTTTGTAACTCTTATTCTGAATATAATTTATTTAGTGGTTTGCTTTTTCTAAATGATTTAAGTCGTTTTATCTATTTTACTAATGTAACATTCTATCTGCTACAATCCAAATTGATTTTTATATACAGGAAATCCAAGAAAGCACAGATTCAAATATTCTATACGCCAAGCAAAGCTTCCTTTTAATGAAAAAGAGGATTCAAGTCAACTTCAAGATCATAGCACTAACATATCATTGGCACAACAATTCAATGCGCTTGTGAAATCTGATGTTTCTGCAGACGACCGTAGACAACTTCCCATGGTGGAACGGCTAGAAGAGCTATTTGAAAATGATATTACATCTCCCTGTTCTTCCCACAAGGTTTATTCCTTTTCATATTATTATAATATATTCTTGATGATCTAAAGTGAAGTCTTCTTTCAGTATTTAACTTTGATTGACAGTTGAGAAGGATACATAAAAGAAAAGAGACAAGATTGCCTACTGGGGGAAAACGAGTTTTACGTTCACCCTGTAGTATATACAATGTGGCTAATGAGGACATTTTGGACTCCTTTGACTATGACGAGTCAGGCAAGGATGGTGTAAGTTCTATTAAATGTAAAAGACATTATCTTTTTCTCAACAGTGTTAAAATGGTATTATAAGTAGTATGTATTATATCGTTTTGAGACACATATTAAAACATTTCCATCTGATAAATGGTATGCGTATTTTTGGTATTTGATTAGTTTCTGGTCTAAGTATTTTAGAATGAGTGTGATTAAAGGTTAGGATTAAATGATGGTTTATCCCTTTGAGTTGACTGAGCGAAAGCATTAGCTTTCCTTTCACAGGAGAACAATGGCATGAGAGTCAATATGTCTTCCTCAAAGGGTAGAGAACAGATGATATCAGATCTCTTTCAGGAAGCCTTGAATGCTGCTCCCGTGGTGGAAAATGGCGTTGGTTTTACTAGTAGGCTTAAGGGAACCAAGTAAGCATCTTATCTTGTGGTTGTTTCTGTGTTTCATAAATGTTCTGAGGTACTAACACTAGATATTAACAATCTTTCAGTTGCAATTATTTACTGAGCTTTGTGATTTGTAGCATTGCTTTTGTTGATCCAAATCATAATCCAAAATCTGTCCAGTTATGGATTTTCAGATCGACTGCAGAATGTCCTAGAACATGAGAAACAGGAACATAAGCAATTTATGAAAATCTTACACTTGGGACAAAAATCACATGGTATGAAAATGTACTGATTTAGTAATTTCATGAGTTCTTTGTAATTTTATATTTATACATAGACAATAAGATGAGACATGGCAAGAATAGTTCTGCAGGCAGCCAATATTTGATGTTTTGCATGTGTCACATGCTAATTTTTTAAGAAATTATGGTGGTTGTTCTTTTCAGATAAGATAAAATGCATAGATGTACGGATATTGGCAAAAAGCTTTGAAGCAAAACTGATGATCTGTAAGTGTACGGTTGAAAAGGCACTTGAGGTAAGATGATACAGCTAACAGAGGATATTATTCTTCCAATAAACAAAGAAAGGAGCTTTTGTATATCATCAATCAAGCTAGAGGGCGTTTCTGTTAATTGAATTCATGAAACAATATCAAGAAAAAGAATACCAAATGATGAATGATGTCTCTTGTCCTTTGATTCAACAGTAAGGAAGAAATCTTATTTCTGATCTAAGAGGTCCAAGCTGTGCCATTTGCGTTTTGTGGTACATGCTAATATCATTATGAGTACAATTTGTTCTCTGATTAACTAAAGTACATTGAAGAACAACATAAATTAGAACACTGCACTTTCATAACCTGTTGATCAATTCAGAAAACATTATCCTCGTTAAATTTTTATGACTTGTATATTTATAAAGATAGAATCATGAACAGGACATCTAATGGAACCTTTTAGTCCCTAATTATACCGTCAAGAAGAATGATATTTGGAACTCTTTCACAGCATGCAGGAAGGTCTAATGGCTGTTTGCATGGAGAAAGCCATTGTGTACCTCAATATGTTTTAATATCTCCATTTGATATTTGATGCATTAAACTGGGATTTATCATTAGTAATTTTCAAGCAGTTACTGTTCAGAAGGAAAAGCAATAAGGTTAATTAATTAGATTTGCCCATCATTCACCATTGTCTTCAAGTTCATTATTGTGTTACAGGCATAGAATGTTAAACATCACCTGATTTTGACAATCCTTTCTATAATATTGTAGTAGTTGACAATTGAAATCCTAATAACCCACATTGCTGAATCGTTAGAGTTACCTGCCGATTCCGGGTACGAAATGCCCCGAAATCGGAATCAACCCAAAAACGTCTGCAAAATCGTCTGGGGTTTGGTATTTTTTGGACCAAAATAATTTCACCAAAAACTTCCCAAATCTGCATGATTCTAGGGTTTTGCAGGGTGATTCCAATTGTCAGTTTTATTATTGAAAAAAAACCCTAAAACAAAACATTTAACAAACGCATTCGATGGTTTTCCCTTTTTTAATGCCGCAAATACGTTGAATGGGGATGGACATGAACTGGGATGCATGTGAACAAAGATAAACACAAGCAGGGTGGATTTTTCAGTTTTTGTGCAAACAAAGTTGACTATTTGTAAGTCAAGCCTAGCAAAGATCGATCTACTATTCAATGCTGCGAACTGTGAATCTTCATTCACATGTCATGACATGGCAAATAGCAAAGAATGTAGATACAATAATTTTAAATTATATAATTTTCCGAAACATATATTATTATTTATATAATTTATTAAATTAAAATAGTATGACTAAATAGTACGATAAAAATAAATAGTAAATACAAATTTATATAGTTTATTTAATATAGATAATCTTATATGTATGAATGTATATTATTAAATTAAAATATAATGATATATATGAATATATGTAATTTTCTAAAATACAGATTTTTTTATAATTTATTAAAAAGTATATAATTTTAAATATTTAATTATATGATTGAATTAAAATAGTAAAATTAAATACTGTACCAGATTCGGCAACTTAGCTAATAACACTAATATTTGCCTATTTCTCTAGTTACACTTCTCCCCCTTTAACTTGTATTTTGGCTTCTAAGATCAGCATCAACCGTCCAACATTAGTGATGCAATGTCCAATTGAGATGGAACTAATGTACTCATTGAATCAGGGAACTTGCTGATTAGACTAGGTCTCTTTTGTTTTGTCATTATTTTCTATTCTATCATTACCTGATTATTTATGTATCGGATTCATTAGATAATAGAAATGCTTATAATCAGGAAAGAAAGACAGAAGAAAGAAAACATATTAATGTCCACTAAATGACCAAAAAAGCTGAAAAGGTTAATGTTACTCAAGAGTACAGTAGACAACAGTACTGCATTAGGCATGTGCATCTCTGTGGGGAAAATATAATAAATTAAACATTTGAAACTGAAAAGCGGTAAAGATGAAGATAGCAAGTAGGTGAACTGTGAACCTATAGAATGTGGAGTGATAGTAATAAACACACACTCTTGGCAGGCTATTACATCAGTCTGCAATGAGATAAGATCAGCTTAAATTAATACTTTTCTTCAATGCATAATGTATCATTGTATAAAGGGGTCCCTGTCAACAGCTAACCTAGGAGTCTTGTAAGTATGGTTTTTACATCCAGCACATGAAAATGCTACTAAAGCCTATTGTATGCTCTATTTGTTGCACTGTGACTAGAATTCAAATGGATTGGTCCCTCCCTAGACTAACATTAGGCTTAGTTGTAGTACAGGTTAGGCCTTTTGGGTAAGCTAACCCCGAGGATAGGTGAAGATTGGAACATCCCTTAATATTTGTTCTTTAAGATGCAGTGTTGATACACATGCAATATCTTAAGCTTAAAAATGTTTTGTGGAGTTAGTTCAAGATACATTCAGATGAAATTTCGCTGTCAAGCATGCTTACATTAGAAGGGTACTAGGATGGTTGAACCCCTTGAAATTATTGCTGATTTGAAACACAGCCCATGCACTTCCATTAAGCATGTGTTCGATAAGTTATTAAGTTAGGAAGTATTTTATGTGTTTGATATAATGGGATCAAGTTGGTGGCTACAAAGGGAGTTGGCCCTGGGTATATTCATCAGGTTCAGTGATCTACCACAATACATGTTGTGTCTAGAATCTATATGTGTGTGGTTTACTCGTTCTAGTGGATAATTTATTCTGAAATTGTGTTTACTATTAGGAGTATAGATGATGATTTAAATATATCTAGAAATTGTGGAAACTACAGTCTGGGATCTTTTCACTATTATTATCTTTCACCAGCTATACAAAAGGGATTTTTTTTCCTGAGTTTGCTGGTGGGACTCAACCTTTGCTTTATGGGGAAAGTTGAGTGTAATAGATGTAACAACATGCAATTATGCAGATACACCCTTGCAAGCTCTAATGTACAATCATTTATAGCGACTAATTCTTCATCATTTTAAATACTAAAAGTCCTTTTCCTGTATCACATTTGTATTTTTGTCACCTAGCAAGATTTACTACCATTTGAGTTGATTGTCTTTCTCACCAGACTGGACAACAAACAAGAAGAGTGAAATAGATGATGTATTGTAAAACTCAGCTTTTGCTGTTCAGAATTTGGAAAATGATCAGTTATAGGGTAACCCAAAATCTCTCTGTGACATGGACATAAAATCACTTGCAGGCAGCAGCTTAACACCATGTTACTTTGTTTTCGCCCATCTTCTTTATTCACATAAAAGCATGAGCGGTCAGAAAATATCAGGGATACCCGGGGATGTGTCCCCCCCCGGCCAAATCCCTCGTCTCGGGTACCAGGGGACGGCAAGGGGATGGCAAGGGACAGTCCCCCTTTTTTGGAAATTTGTGGGAAACGTCCCGGGGATGGGGGGACGCCGTTGACCCAATGGGGGACGGCTGACTGGTCCCGGGGACAGAAGGGGGACGACTGAGCCGTCCCTCGACCGTCCCGGGGACGGCCGGCCGTCCCCCGTGTTTTGCAAGTTGAAAACTTAAAAAAAAAGCATAAAATTAAAAAATAATGCCCCTGCCTACGTGGCATGTGTGGGCCCAAGTGTTTTTTACTCCTTTATGAAGGAAAAAGGGCCTCTCTAAACTCATTTTATTTGTTTGAGCAGCCAAGGGTTTGAGAGGAAAAAAATTGCAGCCATTGAAGGAGAAGGAGCAGCAGTTTGAAGGAGGAGAGGAGGTTGAAATAGTGTTGTTGGGAGTGCAAATACACCAAAGAGGTATGCATTTCCTTTCCCTATTTTCTTTTTTTCATTTTTTTGCAAAATATGAAGCATACATAGTCTGATTTTTTTTTTTTTGCATTTTCAGTCAAGACTTGCATTCTAAAAACAAAAAACATGAGCAGCAGTGAGGGTGGGAGTGATAATGAAGTTGAAATGCAAGTTAGAAGGGAAACTAGAGAGCAAACAACCCCTACCCAATGCCCTTCTTCATCAACCAATACCAAAACCATGAAGGACTATGCAAAACACCCATTAGACAAAAAAAAACCATTCCTTCAATTTGTGACAGCCGGTGAAAGACAAAAAAATTCAGGGGGGAGTAGGGTTTGGTTTTGCCATGTTTGTGAAAAGGAGTTTAGGGGCAGCTACACTAGAGTTAGGTCTCATTTTTTGGGTGAGGTGGGCCATGGAGTTAGAGTGTGTCCTGCATTGACAGATGCACTATTTATAGAGTGCCAAAAAATTCAAATGGAGTGTGATGGTGGGGTTCAAGGTGGGTCTCCTTCTTTCCCAAGTTCACAATCATCTATGCCTACTCCTACTCCCCTTCCACGGTGGGTAGTAGTGTTATCTTAAGAGGAAAGAGGAGGTGATTGGTAGTGATAAGGCAGCCTCAGTTGAGTCCATGTTTCAAAACCAAGCACGAGAAACCACTGAATCCTCCATTGCCAAATTCTTTTTTGCCCATGCCATTCCATTTCATGTGGCCCGTTCCTCTTATTTCAAACAAATGGTGAAAGACATAGCCACTGTTGGTCCTTCATTTGTACCCCCTGGAGATCATAAGCTACGCACCACCCTCCTAGACAAAGAGTACTCCAAAGTTAATGTGTTAATGGAGGAGATGAGGCAAACATGGATGAGGACGGGGTGCTCTATAGTGATGGATGGGTGGACTGATTGTAGACGTCGGCCACTCATCAATGTCATAGTCACATGCCCTGCTGGTTCTTATTTTCTTAGAGCCGTAGATTGTTCAGGGAGACGTAAGGATGCTGACTTCCAATTTTCCATTTTGAGAGATGCCATAGAGGAGGTTGGGGCTGCAAATGTGGTGCAGGTGATCACCGATTCAGCACGTGTGTGCAAATCGGCTGGGTTGATGGTGGAGGGTACTTACAGGCACATATTTTGGACCCCATGTTGTGTTCATGCATTGAACAATGCATTGAAAGACATAGGGAAGATGGATTGGGTGAAGAAAACGGTGGCAGAAGCTAGAGAAATTCAAGATGTTCATTTGCAACCACCACACCTCACTTGCTCTCTTCAGGACATTTTCAAAGAAGGAGTTTCTCAAACCTGTTGATACAAGGTATGCCATTTACTTCATTTTGTTTCACTTTCAATTTGTATTCATAATCTGATTTTGTTTTAAATTTTTATTTTTTAATGAATCATTGAATTAATGAATGTAGATATGCCACATACTTCATCCTATTGGAGAGGATGCTTGAGGTGCATGAGCCTCTACAACTGATGATGGTCAATGCTGAGTGGACTAGATGGCCTAATGCAAGTTCTACTCAAGGAAAGAGCATCAAACAAAAGATCCTCGATGATGATTGGTGGGCCAATGTGAGGTAAGACATATTAGATGGCTGATTTTCATATTAAATTTCTGATTTTAATATTTTAATTTTATTGTCCAATGTTCCAACTTTTGAAGTTTCTAACATGTCAATTAACTTGTCAACTAATTATTTTGAACTTTTTGTTTGCATTTTGCAGATATATTTGCTCCTTCATCTCGCCCATTGTAGATGTCATCAGATATGTTGATACAGACTCTCCTAGTCTTGGAGAGATATATGAGACATTTGACACTATGCTTGGGAAGATCAGGCAAGTTATTTTGGAAAGGACCCCACTTTGGATTTATATGAGCAACACATTAGGCCCATTGTGACGCAGAGGTGGAATACAATGAACACCCCGCTTCATATGGCTGCCTTTGCTCTAAATCCAAAATGGTATGCACCAAGGGATGGTAGGGTGCCTCCATGTGATGATGCTGAGGTTTTAGATGGGTTCACACGGGCCATTGAAAAGATTTATCCACCGAGCAAGCTTCACTACTTCGGTCACAATTTCTAGACTTTGCTAATCTTAATGGCCCAAACTTGAGTAAACCACAGGCGAGGTTGGATAGAGCTATATTAGCTCAATCGAACCCTATTGGATGGTGGACCTATCATGGGAGAGATACACCGCAGTTGAAGATACTTGCCACTCGCCTTCTTGCACAGGTTGCTAGTTCCTCTGCTGCAGAGAGGAATTGGTCCACATATAGCTTTATCCACTCCCTCAAGAGGAATAGACTTACCTCTAGACGAGCAGAGAAGCTAGTGGCCGTTCATAGTGCTCTTCGGCTTCAGGATCGACAGACTCCACTCTCGGTGGGATATTGATCTGAGGAGGCTCAGGTAGATGAGGAGGGAGACTGAGGGCTTGGTTGGGGTTCCATTGGTTGAGGAGGAGCATCACAGTGGCAGTGACTCAGAGGATGACTCTGATTTTGATGCGGTTATGAGAGATGATTAGGGGCAGCAGTGCTCTTTGTTTATTCATTATTGACATACGATATTGTATTTTGATTTTCATAGCAAACTTTAAAACTATATGGCAGCAATGTAGCCTTTGGGCATTTTGATATAAGTTTATAAATTATAACTTGGAGGTTGTTTCATGATTCGTGTATGTTAATTTTGAATGCGTATTGAGTATTGGCATAATGTTGAACACAAATGTTATATGTTAATGTTCCATAATGTGTATTATGCATGCCTTATTCATGTTATCTTTTGAATATTTAAAATTTCCCTATATTTTTAAAATTTTCCCTATATTTTTATATAGCCGTTCCCTGCCGTCCCTAATTTTGGCCTAAAAAATCGGAAACTTGGGGACTCGTCCCATCGTCCCTGTCCCAGAAACTTGGGGTAACCTTGGAAAATATGTATGATGCATAACACTATTAGGAAGTGTGTTGTACACTTTGCATAGTAATATTTTAATATTATTGTAATGTTGGGTCCTCATGGAATAGGAAACTGCATTGGAGTATAATCTTGAGATTCCTCTTGTAAGATTGATCCCACCACTTGGAATTTCATCTATGTTCTGTAAGTTCATTGGTTTACTCTCGTAGTACGTTGAGTTACCCTAGCGAGTAAACAGAGAGGTGGATTGGAGAAAACAAATACTAGAATAGTAGAAAGAATAAATTGAGGATATATTGGATTGAAAGAGCACTAGAAACAAGAAGTATGAAGAATAGTTGGTTAATTGGAAAGTAAGGCTAATTGAAGACTCAACATGGCTACCTATAGCTAAGCTGAATTGTTTTAGTTTTACTTTTCCTCAATTGTCCCAAAGTGAGGGGCCCACTTTTTAGTTACTTGGGGCATTTGATGCAAGAGCATCCAAGGTGTAAGAGCAATCTTGGATAAACCAAACTATATTTTCACATTTGTTTTACTTTTGTATGTTTTCTAATAATGTTCCAATCATCATACTCACATTGCAGAAGACCATTCTTACCAAAGAGGCATACTCTTGTTCTAGTCATCATTTTAGCACATCAAACTTCCAAACAAGAGATCTTAGTATGGGGCATTGCATATTGGTCCTAAAGATTCCAAACTAATATCGTAGCTCATAATGGTTTGATTCTACGTTAATGCATTGTGATTTCTCAAATTAGTTGTTGGTCAATGGTATGACTTGCCAAATTTCTTATCAAAAAGACCTAGTTGGGCTATGTAATAAACACCCAAGCATTGTATCAAAAATTAAAGACACAAACAAGCCTAATGGTCTTATAGAGGTTGATGGTTAGAACCACATCAAGGCCCGATGCTTATAACTTACTGCATTCATTTTGGGAGGGTCCTTTTGCATGTTTCATTATTCATTGAGCATTATACCACCTTGTTGGTTGGTGCATGCCACTCTAATTGTTTGCACTCACTATATAAACATCATTCAACCTACATGGAAGACAATTAATCACCAAGGCATTGGTAGTTGATTGCAATTCAGGCATTAGCTCATAGAGTTTGATGGCAGAATGAAGAGCATTGTATCGCATATGAGCTCAAAGATTGTAATTCACACATCAATTGTTCTTGTGATTTTTTGAAGGTTTTGGCCTCATATTGTAGGCCCTTGGGGCAATGTTTTGAATGTAATTCTGATTGTGAATTGATAATACTATTTTTTTCTATATTTGTTGTGTTTATTATGTTATGTTGTGAGTATTTGTGTATTAGGCTGCATGGTTGGTCAATCCATGATTGGACCCGTTTGGCCATGATTGCATCATTTAGCATAGTTTCTCTTGTTTAGATTATCAATTCTATTTTTGTTCATTTGGTCTTGAAGCATTGTTGCTAATATCTATGAGAAGGGTATTTTTGGCCCTAAGATGATATTTGTTTGAGTGAGAGCTTTGCGAGGTGAGTCCAAGTTTGAGACAAGAAATGATGAGCATTCTTAGTATGGAGATTGAGAAGTTCAATGCACAAATCTTGGAGATATGCAAGTTGAAAATGGAGGATCTCCTTGTTGATAAAGAATTTTGAGTTATTTTAGAAAAGAAACCATGGGTATGGATGCAAATGATTGGGATAAGCATGATAGGAAGGTAAGAAGTTAAATCCCACTTTACCTTTTTAATTTAGTGTTGTCGATTGTCTAGGGAGAAGACACCACTAGGAAGCTATGGGACAATATAGGGACTTTGTATTAGACAATGTCTATGGCAAACAAATTCTTTCTGTAGAAGTTGTACTCCATTAGGATGGGTGATGGCAAGTCAGTGACAAAGAATTTGAATGCTTTCAACATTGTTGTAAGCCAATTAGCTTCAATTTGTGTTGATATGGTGATGAAGATAAGTGCATTATCTTGTTATGTTCTTTGTTTGATTCATGGGATAGCTTCGTTATGACAATCACTAATACCTTTGCTAAGTTGAAGCTTGAAGATGTAGTTTTGGCTTGGTCAGAATAAATGAGGTAAAAATCTATAGAGGGTAGTGCAAAGGATGCCATATTTGTGAGAGGTCATTTTCACAACAAAGATGAGAATA
>VDFB02385077.1:0-31396 GCA_007258455.2 Sequoia sempervirens | reverse complement strand
ATGAGCTTAAAATCTTTCAAAAAATCAAAAAAATACAAAAATACAAAAATCTAAAAAAAAAAAAAAGGATTGAAAACAGTAAAGATAAAAATCATCCTCCAGTGAAAACCACTACTGTGGCGCTTTGGATAGGTACCATGATGAAAACCTGGAAAACCGGCATCATGTGTAGAATCGAGCATCTACGTGTGCCACTTTAGGTGAAAGCATCTTATCCCATCCATAATAAATCCAACACCCCATACATCTTAGCCATAATAAATCCATGCATCCATGAACCATTTATCCAATCCATTTTCATCCATTTGCATCCATAGTCCAAATTATCTTGATCTTGACAAAGTTTAGTGCACACTTTACGCTTGCTTATGGTAAACATCTTGACATGGGTCATTTTCATTGATCCTATCCTATCCAACATTATCTGAGCCATGAAGCATTATCCAATGAAGCATTCCTTCATTCAAACACCTTATCTTATCGCAAGATAATCCTTGGAATCCTTTGCATGCTTGCCATATCCATCTATCCATACACCTATCCAAGGATCCATCCATGGCATTCCATACATTGCTTGAAATTGGGGGCAAATATTTACATCTTGATTTAGGAATAAATATTGATCTATATCCTCCAACTTATATGGTG
Source organism: Sequoia sempervirens (assembly GCA_007258455.2). NCBI lineage: Eukaryota > Viridiplantae > Streptophyta > Pinopsida > Cupressales > Cupressaceae > Sequoia > Sequoia sempervirens. Next base: position 30,748 of record VDFB02385077.1, on the reverse strand, counting down.
TTCCAAACATTGGAAAACGTAAAATCAAATTGGTCAAAGCATTTGTGATCTAGAGTCTGAATCACTAGCCCATGGCATATTTTGGCAAGAAGAAATTCCTTGTCAATCTTCATCTTTCATCAAACATCAATCCAAATAGTCACTATCAGTTGCATCTAAGGAACCCTTCAAAAGTCACATCAAATCATTCAAATAGATTTTGTTCCAAATCAAGCTTCATCAATCCTGATCGATCAAATCCAATCAAAATTCCATCATCTCGAGATATCCTTTTGTTGCTTAACACTATCCTTGCATTGTTGTGTATCCTCAACAATGTTATCATCATCAAACCCTCATCATCTTGGGATATCCATCCCAACTTAAAGTGCTTTAAAGATGATTCTCTTTGCATTGTTTTAGCACCTCAACAATGTTATCATCATCAATCCATCGATCCGGATCAATCAACCTTAGCTTGGTTTTCAACAAAATCCCAAAAAGATCATCACCGAGTATAGTCACACATCCTATCCAAATCATCGGCACGCAGGCATCCAAACACGTAAAATGAAACCCAAAACATCGTAGTAATTCAAAAATCAAACATTCAAAATCCCAAAACATCTCAAATCATATCAAAAATCCAAAAATACCGCAACAGAAAGTATCAAAATATATATCCAACTACGCTGCTCTAAGCGAATAGGTATGGCGACCTGACTAGCCTTCAAGGACAATAATAAAACAATGCAAAAGATTCAAAACACCCAATATCCAAAACATTCATAAAATCTCATAAAACCCAAAAAACATCCAAAAAACCAAGAAAATACCAAAAAAAGCCTCAAAACATTTCAAAAAGTTTAAAAAATCCAAATATTTGAAAAAATCCATCTATCTCATCTTATTTTCACTCAAAATAATCAATCATCCATAATAAATTGATCGTCACCTTCATCCTTTGACAACACAAACAGAAACAAGCACAACAATCAACAAAGAAACTCAAACGTGAAATCAAAATCAAAGCAACAAACCATTAAATGCAAAATCAAACTCTTGATCATTTTCAAACATGTCAATCAACCTTATATCAACAGCTTATCAATCAACTTATCAACCCATCATCATCCTATACAATGTCGTGAGGATATATCGCCTATTAATGGCATCATTTTGATGGAATAATTAGATTTTATCCTATCAAAACACATCCTTGGCTTGAATGTATGAAATAAACATTGGCTTCGTTTGTGTAATTTTGATATTTTATTTTGATTTATCTTATTGTGCTCATTCCAATGACCTCTTGATTATGTCTACTCAAAATGATTAAAAGAGAAAGGAATGGGGCAACAATCACTATCCTTTTGTATGTTGTGCTTGTTGGACGTTCCTGTAATATAACTTGGCGAATACTTGCTTTGTTAAGTACGTCCTAGCAAGATTTCCATATGTCAAGTGTGAACAAGAATACTCCTATCTATTTTTTGAGTCAAATTCCATCACACTAAATGCAACGCCATCCTGGTTCTTTATACCTTGATGCATTGTGCTTATGTGTGTTATCAAACATAAGGTAAGTAGCCCTTTTAAAATCCCAATCCTTGATAAGAAAATCATCATCATCTCTAATAAAGTCTCATTAGATCATGGACTTGTTGGATCCTCTTGTCATCATCTCATTTCTTATTTCTTCTTCTCCACACTAGCATCACCTCATGAATAGTTAATCATCATCACCAGTGCATCTAGCCTATATCCACAAACCATCAACATTCTGCATATCATCTCACATGCATGTTCATCATCATAATATAGATCTTTTAGTCTAATCATCTCATAATCATAGCATATCACATCATCCATCTCATCCATCTCACATGCATTATATCATCATTTAAGTTGTTTAGGATAATATAGATTTGTTATTCTAAGCATCTTAAAACCATCTTATTTGCATCATCATCTTAACCATCCATTTTCAACCTCTTTATCATGAGATCTACCCTCAAATAAAATCTTTTCACTCAATCTCTTGAGGGGGAAATGTACTAGTGTACTTCTTTCCACTAGGGCATCCGAAAAATTCAGAAAATTTTTGAACTTTTGATCCTGGCAACTTTATTTTTTGAACCAACGCGGCAAGTACATTGCTTCAAAGAGGGGAAAAATGTAGACATGCAAAATTAGCATCGTGCACTTAATTAATTAATATTCATTCGATAATCAAATAAATCAAATTCACATTCATTCATTCATTAGGTAAATCAAGTTCATTAAATTCAATCTCTAAAGATCATCCATTTAAATTGAATAAATTAACTTTATTTAATTTAAGCCTATCATTATCCCTCTTTGATTAAATGAATCAAACCTTTATTTAATTAAATCTGAAATCACCTTTCATCTCCCTTTGATTTGACTTAGATCCCTAAATCTAAGTCAAATGGGTCAAAATCACCTAACATCATCTAAATTAATCTAATCACCCATCACATCCTCTAGCCTTTCCCACTTGCACAAATAAATCAATTTATTGATTTATTAAATTCATCATTTTCTTTCAACATGGCATAAAAGGAGAATATTCTTCCAAATTTGAATCTCCCCCCAAGTTGACATGTACATCCAACAAGGAATTTATGAGCTCTTACATGTCTCTTACATGTCTCTTGCAAAGGTCAAATTTAGCATTTAACTCTCAAATTCAAATTTCAAATCTCCCCCTCTTTTGGCACATTGACCAAAATGTGCTCATTCCTCAACCTATCACAAGTTGACAAGTGGCTCCTTCCTATTGGTGGATCTTTAGTCCCACATTCACCCATTTTGCATGTCTCTCCATCATTCTCTCTTATAAATAGAGAGCTCATCCTTTGCATTGGATCATCCACAATTTGAGCATTGGCATTATAGTCAAGAAATCATACATCTCCATCATCAAGAGCTTATCAAGGATTGGGAAAGGGCTTCTTTCCACATCAAAGAAGCACCAATCCCTCTATAGAATGTTGGTTTGGTCATTAGAATAATTTTTCATTATGTTTTACTTCTTTTCCATTATTCTTCTATTCAAATGAATTTTATAGGGAACCTTGGGTTTGTTTATTTTGAATTGAATAACATCTAGTTGTGGTCATTGCTTTCTAAATGCAGATTTAAGGTTCACAAATCCTGGCCATTGAAATTATAATGTAAAATCTATAAAAGACTAGTTCCTTCTCATATGTAAAGGGTTAGAATTTAGGGTTAGAAGGCCAAAATTGGCTAGGTTAGGAGTTATATTCTGCAAGCCAGTAGTTGTAGGAGAGGAGAGAGAGTTGGAAACTGTTATGTAAATTCTAGAGAAGTTAATGCAAATGGGTTGTTGATTTGGAAAACTTTGTGTTCAGCTTCAATAGTTATATGGTTTCTTGTTCTTGATTCTCATTGTTAGATGTTAGTTTTCATTTCTTTCATGATAATGATAAAATGTCAATGATATTTGATCGATCTCCAGTCCATACTTTTGGAAATTTTTAGATTGTAGGTTACTGTGTAAAGTTAGTCTAGGCCTCATTTTATGCTAAGTTCAACTATCAATGCTTGTTTACATTGTGTCAGTAATTGGGTATGTGGATGAATATTCATAGTCTGAAAATATTTCAATTTCCTTAGAAGATTGCACTGTTTCTGTGGAGTTGTACGCTTTCCCTTGATTAAGTAGAGATTGATTTTATTGGGAATATGTCCATTTGCAACATTCATCATTGTTGTGATTGATCTTAGGAGTTAGTTTAGATAGCTCTCTCAAACCCTTATCTCTTTTTCTCTTTCTTTGAATCTGGGTTATTATTAGGATCAAAAGCATCACCATATTGTCACATTTGATGAACATTGTGTTGGAAAAATGAAGAAAATCTCATTTTATTACCTTGTGTTGTCATTGATGTCACCATGATATATGAGTTACAACTGCAAGACCTAGATTGAAGTTATTCTGGTATTCTAGTCTGGTATCTAAACTGGTATTTTGCTTATAACCTTTGGTATTTTGGTTTGCATCTGTTAATTGGAGATTATTGTTGCTTGTGGTTTTGGGAAATGGTTTGTAGATTTCGGGAGCATGTACATTAAAGATTTCACGTATCCGGTGCTCGTACAAAATGTATTTGCTTTTTGGTTTGAAGTATATTCCTGGCCGACTTCTTGGGGAAATTGTGTAAAGGTGAAATAATTTTGTTATGCAGATATATGTGCGACCTATTTTAGGTCCATGCCGAATTGATGAAGCATGTTGGATTTATCAATTATCCTTTTAGAAGTTTTTATGAATGCTTGTAGCCGATAGGTGGTATTTTTGGTAAATAAGAAGTCCATGTAATTAGGCCAACCTAATTGATGCTTGCAGAGAGATCAGATATATAATGGATAATCCTTGAAATTTAGTGTGTGAATTTTTAGCATGTTGTGAATCTGAATGTAAATAAGATTGAATATGATGAAGTGTGTTAAGTCTATTTACTGAGCTACATCGGAACTAAATTTGTAGTCATTAGGTGTACTCCATCAATTCATTTTTCTAGTTGTAAGCCATCTTTTGTCATTGTAATTCAGTAGGCAGTGAGCCTTTGGTTGTGGACAGTGAGTTTTGGTAGTGAGCCACCTATTTTGTAATATTTATAACTGGTTATACTATATTGTGAGCTAACTCACCGTGGTTTTTCCCATTTTGGGTTTTCCACATAAAAATCCTAGTGTTTATGTGTTCTCTAATTTCATGTTTTGTTAATGCTTTTACGTATCTTTACTATTGTATGCGAGTATGTATAGGATCATGATGGGCCAAAAAGTGGCAATAAGTAGATATGATGTATGTGGTTGGCGACCTTTAACCAAAATTGATGCTTGAAATGAAAAGGAGGGTTTCAAAGGAGATTTTTCAGCTTACCATAATATAAATTATGCTTTGCTTTGAATTTAATAAATAATTATTATTCATTTTTATTTGAATTGACTAAAGTCCTAATTGTTGGATTGATTGAAAAACATCTATAGCTTTCAAATAGTATCACATTTTCTGTCTACAGAAACATGCATCACATTATATGCTACATATAATATAAGTTAAATAAAGAAAAGATTGAATTTCATGAAGTTTTGACAAGTTAAGGTGGTCAAACCTCTGAGTTTTATATTTTTTTGAAGTTGTAAAAAATTCATAATTAAATTATTTACTTGAAAAATACAAAAAATATGCATGTATCCGAACATGTGAGTCCTCTACTTATATATATCCTATACAAATATTCGTACTATTGCATTGAAATTTAAAATTTCACCAAATAAATTTTATTTTTTTTTTTAAATAAACCTAGTAGTTTAGAAACTACATTCAATTTTCTACAGATTCTATTGTTACATATTTTTGAAATAATATAGATAACTTATTCAAATTTTTACGTCAAGTTGCCTAACTCTGATTTTTTTGAATTTTTTGCCACTTAAGGGCCTATTTTTTCCATGATGATCTTGCACATGCCCATGCATTAGAATAATTGGATGGTATTTGATCAGAAAGTTTAAGAAGATACTGATTCACCCTCCCTCTAGTATCTTGGACATTTAACAATTGGTATTAGTGAGCTCGGTTCCTTTGAAAAAGCCTAACAACTTGAGGGAGATCCTGAGAATGGAAGAAATGGATGATAAAGAAGAGCTCCAAACTGCTCTCAAGGATCTTGACAAAGTTGAGAGAGAAAACAAAGATCTGGAAGAAAATCTTGATGAAGCAAAATGAATGTGTTCGGAAATTAAAGGAGAAATTAGAAAAATTCAAAGATAGGCATAAGGAAGTAACTCATCAATTGAAGAAGGCTAATGAAGATATTTCTGGTTTGAAAGTACAAGTAGAGGACAAGAAAATATTTGAAGATGTTGGATATTGCTGATATGTGGTTGTCATTGATGTCAACACTATTGGCATTAATGTCTTTAAGGCTATATATGTCGAGGATATTGAGAAAATTGTAATAAAATAAGTTGCAAGATGTCGGTGATACAGTGAAGTTAAGTATGGTGGATAGCTCAGTATATTGATGATAAGAGGTTGTAGATTAAAGGGTTTTTTGACAAGTATATCTAGTTTATCAACATGGAGTTTTAGAGGTTCACATGAAGATTTGATTGAGTTATGAGTATCTATGTTCTGACAGTTGTTTTATTGCTTTAGTTGGCATTCCTGAAAGAAGATAATGTGATTCTAGTAATTTGAATTGTTGTGGATGCTTCTGTAGTGATTCATGATGCTTGTGGATGTTTCTAGATTATTCTCTATCTAGTTTGTTGGTTCACATTGACTGTTGTGCTCACGATTGATGATTTTCTTTTGTGAGTTCATGTTTTTCATGATCATGGCCGATAGGGTGATTGTAGTGTGTTGCAAATCTTCGAGGCATAATTTTTGAAGGTGTTCCATATTTGAGGATGTTGTTTTGGGTCCTTACTATGTTTTGGCTGACATTGTTTGATTCGCATTGATGATTGTTTATTGATTTGGGCCAACAGTTTGTACACATTTCATATTTTGTTGGGCTGACATGGAGTTGATGTTATCCCTAGTTGCAGATATATATGATCGATTTTTTTATACCATTTGATGTATGGTGTGTGATGTATGTTGCGTGCTAAGTGCGAATAATGTTTTAATATTTTGAAGGAAAAATTAAAGTGTGAAGAAGATTTTATGTACTTAACCAAAACTGTAATCAGGCATTAGAAGATGCTATTTTCTCAGTTCAAAATCTTCTGAATGTAATCTGAATGTTATTGTAAGATAGTGAGTCTTCTTCTGGGTAGTAAGCCTTTTGTATTTAAGCAGTGAGCTCTAGGTAGTGTACTTGAATTCATGTGCATTCCCCATTTATAATACTTTTAACAGAGTATAATCTTGTGGACTAACCTCCACCGTGGATTTTCCCCTAATAGGGTTTCCACGTAAAAATCTTGGTTTTATGTGAATTTTTCATGTGGTGATGGTTTATGCTTTCATATTTATTTATCAGATCTAAGAACAAGTTTAATAAGTATAATTTATATGACAACTAATTCACCCTCCCCTTCTTAGTTGTCTACCCTTGTGTTTCCAACAATTGCTATCAAAGCAGGTTCCTCTGGAGAAGCTTGACCACTTGAGGTGATCTGAGTGGTGACATATAAGAAGGATAGTTCGAGATTTGATGGAACTAATTATTCTCTATGGAAGACTTGAATGGAGTGTCATTTGAGATGCATTGGTGAGCCTTACTGGAACATTACAAAGAATAGGTATATCATCCCATAGAATCGTCCTTCTACTGTAGGTGATAATAAGGAAGTTGAGTATAATATCAGGGCTAAGGAAGCATTGTTGAGTGCTCTGACTTATTCTGGGATGAAAAATGTAATGGAGCTAAAGACTACTTATGAGATCTGGAAAAAGTTGGAAACTTTGTATGAAGGTGATACCCATGTGAAGATTGCTAAGCTGTAAAGCCTGAAAGGGAAATATGAAATGTTGAGAATGGGTGAAGATGAGAACATCACTTCTTTTATGCAGAGAGTAAATGAACTTGTGTGTAGTATCAGATGTGCTAGTGGAACATTGGAAGAATCAAAGATTTTTGCTAAAGTGCTCAGATCCTTGCCTGCTGCATACAAATAATTTTTTTTTGCTATTGAGGAGATCCGGACTGTGAAAAATGTAACCAGAGACATGTTGATTGGTAATCTCACTACTTTTGAGTTAATTGAGTTTGGTGAATCTCTTCATAAGATATAATCTGCATTCAAAGCTACTATCTCCAGAAAAGATAAGCAGAGATATGATCCAGGAGAAATTTCTTCTAGAAAAATGTCCAAGTATGAGCAGGAAATGAGAGAGATTGGAGAAGAGAGAAAACTAGATGAGCTTGAAGCATTTATTGTCAAGAGGGTAGCCAGAGGAGAAGGTAAGTATAAAGGGAAATCGCCTCTTAAATTTTTTTCTTGCAATAAGATAGGTCATTTTTCCTCAAGGTGTCTAGAAAGAGTTCCTAAGCCAAGACCTAACAAGCCTAGGTTCCAAAGAAAGTGTTATTATGCTGTTGATAAAGGTGAGATAGATGATGAATCTAATAAAGGGAATTTAAGTGAGGATGAATATGGGTATTTATTGCTATCAAGGAAAACAATCTCCTTCTCTGAATCTACTAGTTGCATAAATGTGGAGAAATATTTAGCTTCCAAAGTTGAAGAAAAAGATGAATGGGTGATTGACAATGGATGCTCTCATCGCATGATAGGTAATAAAAGTAAATTTGTGAGCTTTGAAAATTATGATAGTGGTGTTGTAAGATTTAGTGATGTCCCGAGATTGTAATCCGTAATGAAGGGATCCATTTCTCTTGATGGTATGCATAATGTTGATGATGTTCTATATGAGGAAGGTTTGAAGCATAATCTCTTAAGTATTGGATAGTTGGTTGATAAGGGATACAATCTTCAATTCACGGATGGAAAGTGTAGAATATTAGGGAGTTCTAGAAATGTGATTGCATTAGGTACAAAAACAAAAGGTTAACATCTTTCACCTAAATTGTTGCTAGTAAAGAGAGAGAAGTTGTTTGTTATCAATTCGAGTAGAAATTTGTTGCTCAGAATTTATTGTCATGTAAACTTTGAAAATATTGTAGAATAAGTTCTACTCGGGAAATGAGAGATAACTCCTACTTGATAAACCTACTAATACTATATGCAAGGAATGTCAGTTAGAGAAGCAAACTAGAGTTTCATTCCAGAGAAAACAACATTGTTCAAATGAAGTATTGGAGCTTGTGCATACTAACTTTTGTGGTCTTTCTAGAGTCAAAATTTTACAAGAATAGGTGTCATGCTACTTATTGATGATTATTCTAGATTGATGTGGGTTAATTTCTTAAGGGGAAATATGAGCTCCTACTGAAATTCAAGATTTTACTGCAAAGGAGCTATGGTTGAGGCGAGACAGGTCTAAGATTAAATATGCGAGATCAAATGAAGATTCACTTCTTAATTGATGAGTTTAATTCTTTACAAAGAGCATGGGATAAAGAGACAATTATACCTAAATGAGTTGGAAAGAGGAAAAACGAGGTCAATTCAAGAAAGTGCTAGGACTATGATGTTGGAAGGAAATGTTAATGTATCTACTAGAGAAGTCATGAAAGGTATTGTTGTTTATTTTCAGTGGTACATGTCAAAGCTGATAAAATAAGACTCCTTATATGAGCTATGGTTTGAATTGAGCTTACTACTAGGATACTTCAAAATATTTACAGGATGAAATGCTATATCAAAAGAGATGAAGATATAGGAAAGTTTGATGCCAGAAGTGATGAAGGAATCTTTCTTGGTTATTCTACTAAAAGTAAGGCCTATCGGTGCTTCAATAAGAGATTGAGGAAAGAAGTTGAAAGTGATAATGTCAAGGTTGATGAAGACACAATTAGACCATCCAAAACCTACATGATTACTTTGGGTGACAGGAGGAATAGTAAGTTGGGTAGAGGGAACAAATGTTAGGACTCTAAATCAGAGTTAAGTCTCATTCACAATGAATTGGAAGAAAATCAAGAGGAAGAAACTAGTGAAGCTATGATGAGATCAAAAGGCACAGTTCAGAACAAAGGGTGCCTTGTTGATAGTGTTTTTCTACACAACAACTTAGACAAGATACAAATATCTATATCTCTTTTGAAAGGTAAATCTCTCACAATGTGAAAAGCCTCAAGAGATAACCCCAAGGTCTCTAATGTTAGGTCTTGACAATGCATAAACAACTCAGACAATTATGTGAAAATGATGGTAATCATAAAGGGACCTTACAAATAGATGCTGGAACTTGAAACTTATCAGATTTTGAAATATTTTGATACTTTAAAATCCTAAATCTAACTCATATTTTGAAAGAAATAACAAAGATAAGGGTTTAGAGAGATTATAAGAAAAATTATTTCTAAGACCAATAATGCAAATGAAAAAACGCTCAAAATGGACCAATCCCTCAAAACTAATTCACGCTTAATCGAGATCTAATATGCAATCTCACAGAAACAGTGCAATCTTCTAAGGAGTTAAAGATTTTCAAATCATGAGACATTCACTCGAATCAACCCTATTTTTCAATTGAAATGAATAAATACCCACAATTGAACTTAGCGCATAAATTTAAGGTCCAGGATAAATTTACACAACTTACAATTAGCAAGTTGCTAGAAGTATGGACCAGGGATTGCTCAAACACTTCAAGTATTAAATCGAAAACACCATTGCATCAAATCTAGCTCTAAGTCTAACATATATCTAATGATCTCAAAGAAATGCCAAAAGATGGAATAACAAGAAACATGCAAGATAAATCAACACAAGAAAGAGCACCAAAGAACAATGTCTTTACTTATATTGAATCACCCAATGTTGCAACAATTCTAGTACTCAGTGTTACAACACTTGCTCCAAGAAAATACTAAATCCTACCTCTAGTTCTTGAACTATCACTTAGCTTTCTCTAATTTCTAACCCTCACAAATGAGGAAAAATTCCCAATTATAGAGATCTCATACTAGGTCGGTCCAATTAGGGTTACAAAAATGGGTGGCCAAAAACAAGTTAGCCTAGAAGCTTCTTTTAATAAAATAATATTTCTTGCATTTAATGTTTTAAACTTCATCTAGGTTAGCCTAGATCCTCCAATAGCATCTTTTTGTGGCACAAAATTCAAGGTCGCTTATCCTGGTTGGCTGGGGTCACATGTCTGGCACAAAAAACTAGGCAACTATTTCTTGATTATCTTCTTTCTCTCCTTCCTAATTGGCTCCAAATTTATCAAATAATTCTTTTGATTTCTCAAATATTTCTCTCATATCTTTTGGGTCTGGAACTAGAACAAATTTAACCATAGTTTTATAATTTTTGAATTCCTCTAGATATTGAGGCATAGCTTTATTCCACTATATTTGTAACTCATGATACTTATCCAATTTTGAAATCTAAATGGTTGCATCTTCCAGATTATCTTTAACAATTGGAGCACTATGAGATGGAGCATAAACTTCATGCCACCACCCCTGCAATCTACCAACATTCATATTCTTTTGTCCAAATTTCTTCCTTCCAGTAACTATCTCAAGAAAAGTGATGCAACTATTATATATCTCCTCCATCTTTCCCTGAAGCTTCATTATTTTCTTCAATGCTTTAGTGAGAAGCTCCTTTCTATAGTTCTAGACTTCTACCCACTCCTTTATCTTGCCAATTTCATCTTGAGAGAAGATATTCAGCCTTTAGTACTTGCAGAATCTTCTTCAATTTATACCAATGGATTCATCAATTTTATTGCAATCTACAGCAAACTGAGAAGTGTGTTCAAGAAAATCAAAGGAATTGGTGTATTTCTTCATAATTTGCTCAATTTCCTCATCTCCTCTGCTGCTCACATCCATAAGCCAACTATGTGTAGAATGTACAAAAGATTTGAATCTTTCAATTTCATTAACTGCCTCTTTAGGCAACAATCCTTTAGGCACAACTCCTTCACTCCCCATAGTTTTCAGAGGTTTCATCAAGTGTTGCACATACTTATATACATCATTCAGTTGCTTTTGCAATTTCTCCTTCTCCTCTGTTTCCTTATCTAATCTTCTCAAGATAGCCTAAGAGGACTCGTGGAATTCTTCTTTCTCTTGATCATTTGTTGTAGGCCCCAGATTGATTGTTTGTACCTTATAATATGAAGACCTGACCTCATCTTTAAACTTGTCTGATGGAGGGACAACCACATGAACTACCCTATTATTGAATTCATCCCTTGTAATCCTAGACACAGTTCATGCCCTTTTCCTCTGTTTTGGCTGCCCAAAATGCTCAAGTAGCTTATCCCAACTTGGGGTTTCCTCCTGCACAATGATTGACTTTTTTCTCAACCTCTTTTCTAGCCAGTCTAGAGTTGTAGATGCTTTAGTTGTCACCTCCCTATCAGGATTTTCAGTCACATTCACTTCAACATCCCTTTCAACCTCTAGTTGATTATCCTCTCCTTCATTGTCCTAATTAGGACTATCTGCAACATCTTCTTCTTTATAATCTTCTTCATCTAGATTATTTTGTGGCTCATCCACTATCACCCTCTCAGTAGATCTTACCACTTTTCCTTGTTCAACTTTTGATTCTATATTTTTTCTTTTAGCTCCAAAGGTTATTTGGCCTATATCTTGCACAAACCTTCTTCATTCTCCACTGTCAAGAGTAGAAATGTTATCATCTTCTTCATTTAACTGCTCAAGATTGTTTGATATGTTGCCTTCCTCTAGAAGTACCTCTTCAGAAATCTAGTCTTTTTGATGTAAATGTGGAGAAAGGATAGGAGAATTATTTCCTGGAGCTTCTCTCTTCTCGGTGTCATCTGTAGGTGTCTCTTCATCATGCAACCCCTTCTCTACTATCTTTCCTGCTTCTGTTTGAACAAACTTTTGTTTTGGAGAATTCCTTATCACATAGAACTGGGGCTTCTCCCCTAAAATTTTCAACTATATTACCTTTGTAGCTGAAGGAGAATCTATTGTAGCCTCATTCTTCATAGTTTTTCAGCCTATTTCTATTTTAGTAATTATCCTTCTCTTCCTCACTAGTTGTGAGGCCTCTCATTCTTCAACATTTGCTTTAGCTTGAGAAACCCTCTTTGTTTGCACTTGGCTCCTTGTTCTTCTCTTAATTCACACTGTTTCTTGAATGGCTTCCTCCTCATGGGGTTCAATAGCTTCATCTTGCTTGTTAGCTTCAAATTCTTCTTCATCATGCGACTTCATGTCTCCCATTAGATCATAAGTGAATTTAATACCTTCAACTTCCAATTCCAGAACTTGATGCTTGACCCACAACCTAGAATATTTTTTAACTAGTTCAGTGATTTAATTTAAATTAGTTATCTCCTCTTTAGACCAATTTATTGGGGGAAATGGCCTATTTCTATATGGTTCATAATCATGATCCTGAAGAAGGTTTTCTTCATCATCTTCCACTTGGTCTGGTACTTCCACAGCCTATATAGCCTGATCAATCTCAAAGGTAGTCTAGAAAACCTTCTTCTAATGAATTCCCACTCATCTCTATAATTGGCCCAATAATCTTCAATATGATCCTTGTGCCTGAAAGTTATATTTTCTTGCTTGGAAGCCTTCCCATAAGGATCAAAATTTTCTCTGTTGGTGTGGGAGTACAATTCAAATTGTGTCATTTCTTTTTTAGAATGTTGGTCACTCTAGATAGAAAGGCAAGCCTCTAGTCCTCCTATTCTTAATAAGAGGAGCTTGTTGGTCGGATATCAAGGAAATATGAGGGAAACAACTAGTGATCCTTGCACCCTGATATATATAAACCTTTAATATTGAATAAACCATTGACCATAATTCTTTATCAAATCCATTGCATCTATAGAGATTCTCATTTGAAGGGAATCCTGCAACAATATAGGAATGTACATAAAGAAGGAATCATTAGCCCTTCTTTAATTTGATGTTTTATATTGCAATTGAGGATATACCTCCCATATCCTCTCTTTCCCAAAGACTCCTTTACAATTGAGACCTTTATATTTATTCTTGTGTGCTAGCATATACACCACATATGAAGTCATGGTGAACTTGTTGGTCTCTTGCACATTCCTAAATTGGGCATCTATATTGTTGCTGATGATCCTTGCCCAATGCTAATGTTTGTTGGCTAGAATCTGAGTAATGGGATGGAACATCCAAGGTTGAAATATATGTTCCTCTTCCACTCCCATAACTCTTCCTAGGATAGTTATGATATCACAATATTCCACCTTGAAATCACTCCTATGGAGTTGCTTGGGTAACTTTGAATAGTGTGGCTTTGGCTTCAGTATCCAAGCATTGATCATTATCTCTAGGGCTCTGTTAGGGTCATTGTCATAGAATTTAGTGAATTCTCCAATGTTTATCTCTTCAATCAGCTTGTGATTGGAGGTAATGTTGAAGACCTCTAAAATTGATTCCTCTGTCAAATTTTCCATTACTCTACCTTGAGGACCAATGATGATTCTTGTCCTAGGATCATAGTGTTTTGCACACTCCAAAACTAGCTCTGGGCATAGTTGTGTTGGTGTAAATCCTACTGCTCTTGCTAGTCTTGTGTGGGTGATCTTCTGAGCAAGCTCGGTGGGTGTCTTTCCAAAAATTCTCTAATGGAAGTCATCGTAATCAATATGGCCTATGTTGGTGTCTATGATACTTGACCATGCAGAGGCAATCCTTGTCTTGGGCTAGATGCCCTTAAAATCATACTTCATTCTCTCTTGCCTCTTTTTGAGTTCCTCTTGTGCTAGAGAAGATTTAGTTTTATTGGTCTTGTATGGACTTTCCTCTGCCTGCATCTGTTAACACAAGACCACAATTACCAGAAGAGAAGTAGTAATATAACACATTACAGTCTTAATCAAATAAGTCCTCCTAAAATTATCATTTTCAAAGCATAAAAAACTTGTAAAACTAATCAAGATGATCATATATCAACCTTCATATTGAATTTGAGCTCAAAATTGAAAATTTGGAGAATCTGAGCCTACTTAGAATTTTTGACCAGATTATAGGTAGGCGAATCCGTCTGAGCTCAAATTTACCAAACTTAATCAGATGAAAGCAAACAACCTTATTCTTCCTTATGAATTGAAATCCATGAGATATAAAACATTAAATCATCGATGCACAAGGTCATTCAAGCATCAAATTCAACATGAGTCTTCAAATGTGAGCATTAAACATGAAATTTGGAGGAGATCAAAAATTCCAACCAGCCTCAAATTACCCAAATTGTGTCATTTCTTTTTTAGAATGTTGGTCACTCTAGATAGAAGGGCAAGCCTCTAGTCCTCCTATTATTAATAAGAGGAGCTTGTTGGTTGTATATCAAGGAAATCTGATGGGAACAACTAGTGATCCCTACACCCTGATATATGTAAACCTTTAAAATTGAATAAACCATTGACCATAATTCTTTATCAAATCCATTGCATCTATAGAGATTCTCGTTTGAAGGTCATTCTACAACAATATAGGAATGCACATAAAGAAGGCATCATTAGCCCTTCTAATTTGATGTTTTATATTGCAATTGAGGATATACCTCCCATAGCCTCTCTTTCCCAAAGACTCCTTTACAACTGAGACCTTTATATTTATTCCTGTGTGCCAGCATATACACCAAATATGAAGTCATCGTGAACTTGTTGGTCTCTTGCACATTCCTCAATTGGGCATCTATATTGTTGCTGATGATCCTTGCCCAATGCTAATGTTTGTTGGCTACAATCTGAGTAATGGGATGGAACATCCAAGGTTGAAATATATGTTCCTCTTCCACTCCCATAACTCTGCCTAGGATAGTTATGATATCACAATATTCCACCTTGAAATCACTCCTATGGAGTTGCTTGGGTAACCTTGAATAGTGTGGCTTTGGCTTCAGTATCCAAGCATTGATCATTACTTCCAGGGCTCTGTTACGGTCTTTGTCATAGAATTTAGTGAATTCTTCAATGTTTATCTCTTCAATCAACTTGTGATGGGAGGCAATGTTGAAGACCTCTACAATTGATTCCTCTGTCAAAATTTCCATTACTCTACCTTGAGGACCAATGATGATTCTTGTCCTAGGATCATAGTGTTTTGCACACTCCAAAACGAGCTTTGGGCATAGTTGTGTTGGTGGAAATCCTATTTCTTGTGCTAGTCCTGTGTGGGTGATCTTCTGAGCAAGCTCGGTGGGTGTCTTTCCAAAAATTCTCTAATGGAAGTCATCGTAATCAATATGGCCTATGTTGGTGTCTATGATACTTGACCATGCAAAGGAAATCCTTCTCATGGGCTAGATGCCCTTAAAATCATACTTCATTCTCTCTTGCCTCTTTTTGAGTTCCTCTTGTGCTAGAGCAGCTTTAGTTTTATTGGTCTTGTCTGGACTTTCCTCTCCCTGCATCTATTAACACAAGACCACAATTACCAGAAGAGAAGCAGTAATATAACACATTACAGTCTTAATCAAATAAGTCCTCCTAAAATGATCATTTTCAAAGCATAAAAAACTTGTAAAAGTAATCAAGATGATCATATATCAACCTTCATATTGAATTTGAGCTCAAAATTGAAAATTCAGAGAATCTGAGCCTACTCAGAATTTATGACCAAATTATAGCTAGGTGAATCCATCCCAGCTAAAATTCACCAAACTTGATTAGATGAAAGCAAACAACCTTATTCTTCCTTATGACTTGAAATCCATGAGATATAAAACATTAAATCATCGATGCACAAGGTCATTCAAGCATCAAATTCAACATGAGTCTTCAAATGTGAGCATTAAGCATG
Source organism: Sequoia sempervirens (assembly GCA_007258455.2). NCBI lineage: Eukaryota > Viridiplantae > Streptophyta > Pinopsida > Cupressales > Cupressaceae > Sequoia > Sequoia sempervirens. Next base: position 14,348 of record VDFB02385077.1, on the reverse strand, counting down.
AAATTTAGAGGAGATCAAAAATTCCAACCAGCCTCAAATTACCCAAATTGTGTCATTTCTTTTTTAGAATGTTGGTCACTCTAGATAGAAGGGAAAGCCTCTAGTCCTCCTATTCTTAATAAGAGGAGATTGTTGGTCGGATATCAAGGAAATCTGAGGGGAACAACTAGTGATCCCTGCACCCTGATATATGTAAACCTTTAAAATTGAATAAACCATTGACCATAATTCTTTATCAAATCCATTGCATCTATAGAGATTCTGATTGTAAGGGCATCCTGCAACAATATAGGAATGTACATAAAGAAGGCATCATTAGCCATTTTGTAATTTGATGTTTTATATTGCAATTGAGGATATACCTCCCATATCCTCTCTTTCCCAAAGACTCCTTTACAACTGAGACCTTTATATTTATTTTTTTGTGCCAGCATATACACCAAATATGAATTCATGGTGAACTCGTTGGTCTCTTGCACATTCCTCAATTGGGCATTTATATTGTTGCTAATGATACTTGCCCAATGGTAATGTTTGTTGGCTACAATCTGAGTAATGGGATGGAACATCCAAGGTTGAAATATATGTTCCTCTTCCACTCCCATAACTTTTCCTAGGATAGTTATGATATCACAATATTCCACCTTGAAATCACTCCTATGGAGTTGCTTGGGTAACTTTGAATAGTGTGGCTTTGGCTTCAGTATCCAAGCATTGATAATTATCTCCGGGGCTCTATTAGGGTCTTTGTCATAGAATTTAGTGAATTCTCCAATGTTTATCTCTTCAATCAACTTGTGATGGGAGGCAATGTTGAAGACCTCTACAATTGATTCCTCTGTCAAATTTTCCATTACTCTACCTTGAGGACCAATGATGATTCTTGTCCTAGGATCATAGTGTTTTGCACACTCCAAAAGCAGCTCTAGGCATAGTTGTGTTGGTGGAAATCCTACTGCTTGTGCTAGTCCTGTGTGGGTGATCTTGTAAGCAAGATCGGTGGGTGTCTTTCCAAAAATTCTCTAATGGAAGTCATCGTAATCAATATGGCCTATGTTGGTGTCTATGATACTTGACCATGCAGAGGAAATCCTTGTCTTGGGCTAGATGCCCTTAAAATCATACTTCATTCTCTCTTGCCTCTTTTTGAGTTCCTCTTGTGCTAGAGCAGCTTTAGTTTTATTGGTCTTGTCTGGACTTTCCTCTACCTACATCTATTAACACAAGACCATAATTACCAGAAGAGAAGCAGTAATATAACACATTACAGTCTTAATCAAATAAGTCCTCCTAAAATTATCATTTTCAAAGCATAAAAAACTTGTAAAAGTAATCAAGATGATCATATATCAACCTTCATATTGAATTTTAGCTCAAAATTGAAAATTCAGAGAATCTAAGCCTACTCAGAATTTCTGACTAGATTATAGCTAGGTGAATCCGTCCCAGCTCAAATTTACCGAACTTGATCAGATGAAAGCAAACAACCTTATTCTTCCTTATGAATTGAAATCCATGAGATATAAAACATTAAATCATTGATGCACAAGGTCATTCAAGCATCAAATTCAACATGAGTCTTCAAATGTGAGCATTAAGCATGAAATTTAGAGGAGATCAAAAATTCCAGCCAGCCTCAAATTACCCAAATTGTGTCATTTCTTTTTTAGAATGTTGGTCACTCTAGATAGAAGGGAAAGCCTCTAGTCCTCCTATTCTTAATAAGAGGAGATTGTTGGTCGGATATCAAGGAAATCTGAGGGGAACAACTAGTGATCCCTGCACCCTGATATATGTAAACCTTTAAAATTGAATAAACCATTGACCATAATTCTTTATCAAATCCATTGCATCTATAGAGATTCTGATTGTAAGGGCATCCTGCAACAATATATGAATGTACATAAAGAAGGCATCATTAGCCCTTCTGTAATTTGATGTTTTATATTGCAATTGAGGATATACCTCCCATATCCTCTCTTTCCCAAAGACTCCTTTACAACTGAGACCTTTATATTTATTCTTGTGTGCCAACATAGACACCAAATATGAAGTCATCATGAACTTGTTGGTCTCTTGCACATTCCTCAATTGGGCATCTATCTTGTTGTTGATGATCCTTGCCCGATGGTAATGTTTGTTGGCTACAATCTGAATAATGGGATGGAACATCCAAGGTTGAAATATATGTTCCTCTTCCACTCCCATAACTCTGCCTAGGATAGTTATGATATCACAATATTCCACCTTGAAATCACTCCTATGGAGTTGCTTGGGTAACTTTGAATAGTGTGGCTTTGGCTTTAGTATCCAAGCATTGATCATTATCTCCAGGGCTCTGTTAGGGTCTTTGTCATAGAATTTAGTGAATTCTCCAATGTTTATCTCTTCAATTAGCTTGTGATGGGAGGCAATGTTGAAGACCTCTACAATTGATTCCTCTGTCAAATTTTCCATTACTCTACCTTGAGGACCAATGATGATTCTTGTCCTAGGATCATAGTGTTTTGCACACTCCAAAACCAGCTCTAGGCGTAGTTGTGTTGGTGGAAATCCTACTGCTTGTGCTAGTCCTGTGTGGGTGATCTTATGAGCAAGCTCAATGGGTGTCTTTACAAAAACTCTCTAATGGAAGTCATCGTAATCAATATGGCCTATGTTGGTGTCTATGATACTTGACCATGCAGAGGCAATCCTTGTCTTGGGCTAGATGCCCTTAAAATCATACTTCATTCTCTCTTTCCTCTTTTTGACTTCCTCTTGTGCTAGAGCAGCTTTAGTTTTATTGGTCTTGCCTGGACTTTCCTCTACCTACATCTGTTAACACGAGACCACAATTACCAGAAGAGAAGCAGTAATACAACAGATTATAGTCTTAATCAAATAAGTCCTCCTAAAATGATCATTTTCAAAGCATAAAAAACTTGTAAAAGTAATCAAGATGATCATATATCAACCTTCATATTGAATTTGAGCTCAAAATTGAAAATTCGAAGAATCTGAGCCTACTCAGAATTTCTAACCAGATTATAGCTAGGTGAATCTGTCCCAGCTCAAATTTACTGAACTTGATCAGATGAAAGAAAACAACCTTATTCTTCCTTATGAATTGAAATCCATGAGATATAAAACATTAAATCATCGATGCACAAGGTCAGTCAAGCATCAAATTCAACATGAGTCTTCAAATGTGAGCATTAAGCATGAAATTTGGAGGATATCAAAAATTCCAGCCAGCCTCAAATTACCCAAAATTCAGAAAATCCTAGGTAGCTAGAAGTTTATGAATGAAGCCTAAATTTGACCTTTATTAAGTTCATCATATTGAGGCAAGGGATTATCAGATAATCTGTGTGACATCAGATTATCCGATTGGATTAAGGCTCAGGTAATCTGAGGTAGCTCAGATTCATCGCAACCTGGCCAGAAGGTCGAAAAGATGCTAAGTATTGACATTTATCGAGCAAAATCATGGAATCTTACCAATTCCCTGATGAATTAATCATTCAAACTATCTTCATCCAACCCTTGAATAATTGTAGGCAAGGTCTCAATTGTTTGGATCTAAGCATTCATGTCCGAGACCTATAGGCATGGAATTCTTCATCTAGGGTCCAAGCTAATGTAAATGTTGCAAGCAGATTCAATCTCCATTAATCCCATATTCCAATTTCTAGAGTAAACCCTAATATACATCTACCAAGGCTAAATACCCAAATGGGAAACCCTATTGTGTTCCCTAGCAAGCTCTAGCGAGTTCATTGTGCAGTGATAAACCCTAAAACGCTCCATAAAGTATGAAACCTCAATCCCATCCTAAGTCAGAAAAGAATTTGATGGAAGAGATGAACAATGAGAGCAATGCCACAAATGAAAATGATCGAGACATAGCTTCAAACACACAAAAAACTAGAGAGGACACCAGACAAATCGATGGGAGAGCAATGAAATCCATTGGTGACCACAATCCCCATGAGAAATCTCCTGATAAATCCAATTTTTGATGCACAATGAAGAATGTTTGGCTAGCTTTTGACTCTAATCGAATGCAAATGAGAAAAAAGAGAGGCATAACTTGAATATATCGCCATTAAATTGAAATAAATACCTCTCATTAATGCCTAACAAGACGTTTGGAATTTTCATAAATACAATCCCAGGGTGGATTTTTTATAATCTGAGGTACCTTGGATTATCCGACTAGATTAAGGTTTGGATAATCCGAGCCTGCTCAGATTTTTCAAAAATGCCCCATACTTAGCCAGTTTCACTAGGTTTTCACAATTTCTGATCTAGAATGAACTCCTAAGCATTAGAGAATGACTCCAAGTTGCAAGAGAGCACTTCAAAAGAAACTTCATCAATGTGCACATGGGTGAATCAAGACTCAGACCAAGGGACTTATCCATTAAGGGGATGATGTCAAGACCCTACGAAAGGAAAATGCAAGAGAAAAACAATAATAAAAAGGGTCCCTACTTTCAGTCGGACGTGTGTGCTAGAATTGCACAACAAATGGTGACTTTTGCTGGGAAATGCTCTAGAGAATTTCGATGAAAAAATAGAATCAAGAACCTAGAATCTCTAGTTTCAGTCCTTGCATTAGGTCACCTACAAATAGAGCTTCAAAATCCCTAGACAAGAAAACTTTTCCTATACCAGAGTGAGAGTGTGTGCACATGTATTCATTTCCTTTCCTTAGTTGCAGCAGGAACCAAACTTGTTCTAATCAACCTACATAAGGATTTTAACTCCAAAAGCATCCTGTATAGAGCCTCGCTGCCAGTCAGGCATCCATAGCCCTAATGAGGTTATCATTGTGGTCCTCCCAAGCATAGCTCTACTACCAGTCAGGCGTCCATAGCCCTGGTAGACATACTTGGAAACTCCTGATAAGGTGAATATTTTCTTTTGATTTTCAATATTCTCTTTCCTTTTCTTTTTTGATGTTCGTGTAAGATCTTTTTAAAATTTCCCTTTCACCTTGTAAGCAATGAAGCTCACACTCAGGGTTGAGAGCCACAGGGGCACTGAAGAAGAAATAAGATTTTTCACTTAACCAGACTTCATAAGGAACCATTAACAACCTTGGAATTCCTTTTAAGATATGTGTATAAATGTGAGACCAAAGCACATTCTAGATTTAACTTAATCCAGTGACTAATCTACTCTCAGCATTGACACATGTGACACCGAATAAAGGACTTCTACCAATTGACCCTAGAAAGATGATTAAAGTTTGTAAAATAAATATTCAAAATAGTCCTAGGTGATATAATGATTATTTTGCAAGTGCAACAAGCCCAGAAGAAAACAAGAGAACCCAAAAGCAAAGCAAAACAGAAAACAAATCTACCCAAACCCAAAAGCAAAAAAAAAACAAGGCAAAGAAACCTAACCTAATTATGTACAAGGAAAGAGCTATGAACAACTCAAGATTGGAAGTAATGCTTCAAATAATGCCCATTAACAAGTAGTGGGATATCCTCTCTAGTGAGAGTTTTTAGGAAAAAATCATTGTCTCCCAGTATCTCTGAAATCTGGTAAGGGCCAAGCCAAAGTTTGTCGAATTTTCCATGCTCCCCTTTTCGATCATGTTCCTTATCCTAGTAAAGAACCAAGTCAGAGATTCTAGAGGGTTTCACCTTGGATCTTCTATCAAACCATCTCTTGAGTATACCTTGATGTTTAGCAAAGTTTTCTAAATATTCATCTCTTTTCTCTTCAAGGTGTAGAAGCTTAGCCAGACGGGCTTCACATTTATCCCCTTCATCATAGTATTCACTAATAAATTGCAAAGTGGGAATCTTCAATTGGATGGGAAATACAAGTTCCAAACCATACACAAGGTGATAGGGAGAAGTTCCTAGAGAGGCCTTATTTTTGGTGTGATTTGCCCAAAGAGAAAATCTAAGCTGGGTGTGCCAATCTTTGGGATTCCTCTCTAACAATTTATAGATGACTGTTAAAAGGTTCTTATTCAAGGACTCACCCCAACCATTACCTTGCAAGTAGTAGTTGGATGCAAATTTAACAATGATTCCATGATCAAAAGCCCAACTAGAAAACTTTAATGATGCAAATGTAGGACCATTATCACAAACTAAAGCAAATGGGAAACCAAATCGATTGATAATAACTGATTCTAGAAAGTTGATTACCACTTTAGAAGTGAACTATTTACAAGCAAGAGCCTCAGTCCATCTATTAAAGTAATCAGTTACAGTGAGAATATACCTGTGGCCTACTAAAGAGGGTGGGTTGATTGGACCAATGAAGTCCAATCCCCACTGTGCAAACAATTTTATCTCTATGACTGGTTGGAGTGGAAGAGTTGCATACTTCTCCCTACTTACTATAGTCTAACACACATGGCAGGTTCTCACATGATTATGTGCATCTTTGAACAATGTGGACCAATAGTAGCTAGCCTTCAGAATCTGTTTTGTAGTGGAAGGGGTAGATCCATGGCCTGTGCCATATCTGTCATGGAATTCTGCCATTACTCTTTCAACTTTTTCTTTTCCTAGTCACCTCAAATAAACACCCTCATGATTTTTCTTTATAAGACAGCTCCCTTCATCATAAAACTATTACTTTTCAAACACAGATATCTCCTTTGTATTGCATTGAGATGATTGAGACATTGCTGATTCAAGAGATAATAGATAATATCATCATACCAATCACCTGGAGACACATCTTGGAGATGGTATTGTTGGGCTGTAAGGTCGGGACCCATTTATGCCATTGTCTTAGTTAGTCCTTTCCCTCTCACCAATTTCATGGGCTGAATCTAAATATCATATTCCTATAACATAGTCACCCACTTCGCTCTCTATTCTCCCAGTTCATTTTGCATCAGGAAAAGCTTAACTGTAGGATCGGGTACTATTGCAAAGACTTTATTCCTCGGGATGTAATGTCTAAATTTCTTTACAACACTGACCAAGGCATATGCCTTGTTTTCCACACTTGGATATCTTAATTCTGCATCTTTTAAAGGAGCACTTATGAATGCTATTGGATGCTCATTTCCTTGGTCAGAATTTTGTGTTAACATACTAGCACATGAATAATCAGAGGAAAACGAATATATATAGAAAGGTTTGGCATAATTAGGACTCACCAATACTAGAGCTTCAACAATGGCCCTCTTAATTTCTACAAATGCCTCCTTTGCCTCTGCACTCCATTCAACTTTTTCTTTCTACTTCAACATTGCATTGAATGGTTTAACTATTTTTGCAAATACAGTGATAAATTTTTTGACAAAGTTGATTTTTCCAGAGAATGATTTCATTTCCTTCTTACTAGTAGCTGGCTAGATCTAAAGTATGACTTCCAGTTATTTAGGATCAATAGCAATCCCCTTTTCTGAAATAAAATGTCCTAGTAGCTTTCCTTCAGTGACTCCAAAGATGCATTTCTTTGGATTAAGTGAAATGACAAATTCCCTAACCTTTGAAATATTTTTCACAAGTCTACTATATGGTCACCTCATTTCTTAGAAAAGACTGTCAAATCATCCATATAAATAATAATGCACTTACCAATGATGTCCTTGAAGGAAATGTCCATAGTTCTCTGGAAAGTTGCTCCAACATTGATTAGTCCAAAAGGAATTCTCCTGTAAGCAAAAGTGCCCCATTTTGTAGTGAAGGAAGTTTTATGCCTATCCTCATATTGCACCATAACCTAATTATATCTAGAATATCCATCTAAAAAGGACATCATTTGAGATCCACTAACAATCTACAACACTTCATCCAGTGAAGGGACTGGATAATTGTCCTTTTCTAATGCCCGATTAAGGTTTCTAAAATCAACGTAGAGCCTGATTTCTCCATTCTTCTTTCTCACTGGTACCAAATTGGAAACACAAGTTGAATTTCTAACTAGAAATATGATATGGGTAGATAATAGCTTATGTACCTCCTTCTGAATAATTGGCTCCAACATGGCATTGATTGGTCTTTTTCTTTGTCTAAAAGGCTTTGCCCTTGGCTAGAGAGGAATAGTGTGTGTAATAATTGAAGTAGCATACATCTTCAAATCCTCATAGCTCCAAGTTATCAAATCTTGATATGTATGCAATGCATCCATGATCCCCCTCCTTTCTTTTGGAGTACATACTTTTCCAATAAAGAAATTCTTAACATTATCAGGAGTTCCCATATTATATGTATCACACTGACTACTGATGGAATCCTTCTTAACTTCTTGCTCCTGATCTTTTATCCTATCAAGATCAAAAACTCTTTCTAGTTGCATCATTCCTCTTGGAATGGTGTTGGTCTTTAGATCGATGACCCCCTCTAAGTCCATCTCCACTTCTTGAGGCTTAGCTTCATCAATTATCTAAGAAGTAAACACATCTGAGCTTGTAATAAAATCAAAGATATGCTTGTAATCTTCAAATACTTGAAATTTGGTCACATTGTCAGGCACCGAAGGTATTGGAGTTAACTCTATGGTGAATTTATTCAAGCCAAAAAGTGACAAGAGCTACAAAGTACTAGCTTCTTGGGCCAAAGAATCTGTAGTTTGGTTCTTGCTGCGAGGTATCAACTAAATGTTGAAGGCATCAAATCCCTCGATAAGGTCCCATACTCTATGCCTATAGTTGGTCATCCTTTTGTCATGACACGAGTATTGCTTCCTAACCTACCTAACCACCAATTCTGAATCTCCAAATACTTGTAGAATCTTAACCTTCTTTCTTAGTGCCATAAGTAATCCATGGATCAAAGTCTCATACTTAGCCACATTACTGGTACAATGAAATCAAATTCTGTGAGTAGCAAAGAAGGTTTTACCTTTAGGGATAATCAAATCAAATCATGCTCCAACACCTTGCTTTGATTTAGATCCATTGAATTTTAGTGTCCAACAACCAACAACTCTGGATCCTCTTGACTTATCTTTAGTGTTACGACTATTGGAGGATTATTTAGAAGGAATTAGGCCTTTTCCTTTGGGATCATCTTAAGTACTTTGCATATTAATTCTAACAGTTGGGGTGGGATTGATGCACCTCTATATCTATTTGACTGTTGTTTGACATAGGCAAAATTCTAATTCTAAGTGAGCATCATTATGAACTCTACACCAACCTGGAAGAAGCAACTCTTCAAAATTCATGTCTCTGCCTAGGTGAATCTGATCTTCTATGCATTTCTGAATGAATTCCTAAAAATTTTCTAACAAGCTAAGTTGACTATCTTTTGGATCATCACCTTCCTCAATTGATTCCACTAGCGCCCCAATACTACTAGATTTTGTTGTGAATTCAACTGGTGTGGTATGTAGCATGAAGAATTCCTCTGTATCTGATTCCTCAACAGGGGCTGCTAGTACATAATTTCCCATACTTACCTCTGATACTAATACTTCATTTGAAGTATTTTGGTATTACATGATTACATACTTCATTCAAGGTTATCTTTCAATACTGATTTGATTTGGTATCCCTTTCTAGGGAAGCCACATATGGGAATGATCAATTGATACATATCCATTTAAGGCCTTAGTAAAGTCTCTTCCTAGAATCAAACCATAAGTATCAAGAATATCTGCTACATGTATATTAATGACTTGCTGGATTCTAGGATCTGAAGCAATCTGCATGGGAATCATGTTTAGTTCTCCTACTACATTCACTTTAGTTTTTTCAAGTTGAGTGACCTTTTGAGATACAGTAGGGGTAATGCCTAGGGATCTACAGACAACAATGGGAATCACCTTCATGGAAGCACCTGAATCTAGCAAGTAATTGTACAAGTTCTTCCCAAAAAGATGAACATAAATTAGAAATGGAGGGGTTTCTATTCTACCTTGAAATAAAGTTAGCTTAGTATCAACCTATGCAACTTGATTTTTATCCTTTTCTTTCCCTTTGTCCCCAAGTTGTGATTGGAATTGAATTTGATCTTTTGACACTTATGAATTGTGAGTTTTCCCAACTACTTCGTTCATTTCCCTATCTTGAGGAATTGTATTTGACTTAAAGGTTCCTAGAACAAAATTTTTGATATCAGGAACTCTCATCAACTCAAAAGCAGAAAGACTTACCTTCAGTTTCTTGAGTTCCTGAGACACGTACTCACCCAGTTGCTCCACGTTCATATCAACAAGAAAGTCCTTAACATGACTCATTGAATTCTCCTTACTTTCATCTAGGTTCTTTCCTTTAGAAGGATCAGATTTCCCTCCTTTTGAAAATTATTATGTGGGTACATGAGGTTAAGATGGATTATTATTGGCATTAGGGTCGGGAGGTGTGGTGAAATTTTTTGGAGGAATAGAAGTTGTAAATGGAACTCTAGCCTATGGAACTCTAGTTGGTCTATTCCTCAAATCATACTTTTTGATAGGTTGTTGGAACATCTACACTTCCTCAATACCAATCTCTTCTTCATCCAAAGGACCATTGTCATTTTCAGCACCTTCATCGAATGATTGCGAGACCTCATCTCCATTACACACTTGATCTATCTCATCTTCTCGATTCCTTGACTCCTCTTCTAATCCATTCTCTTCTCCTTTTCGAAATGGAGCATGATTCACTACCAGGACTTGAGAATCATAAGAACTTGATGGTACCAATTCTTGGCCACTGGATTTGTTTTCAACCTTTTATTGGAAGATGGATGCATCCGTCTAGAATTTTGGGAAATCCAACTCAGAATGTTGATTTGTCCTATGAAGTCTACACCATCCAGATAAAGCTGCTTCAGCTAAATACACACCACTTGAAGGCTTCTCTTGACTAGGGGGTTGATCCAATGGAGTAGGGACACCTCCATTGTTTGGTCTTGTGTTACATGTCCTATTATGTTGAGGTGGCTGCCTTCTTTCAAATCCTTTTCCACCTACCTATCCTCTATCAAAATTTTGACCAGGAGATTGCCCTCTGTCAAAGCTTTGTCCATGTCCTTGTTGGGACTCCCGATTCTCCCTATTATAATTGGACTGCATATTCCTTTGATCAGCTTGGAGTTGACTTTTCTAATTTCTCAGATAGGTGACCTCCATATTCAGCTTTTTCACCTGCTCAATCAGCTCATCAAGTCTCTCTTTGTCAGGATTACTATAGGGAGTCTAATTCGCATTGTTTTGAGGGTACCCTGATGTCACCCCAGAGCTTAGAGATTGGTTCAATACTTCAAAATTCTATAGATATGTGGGGAAACTAGCCTATTATTGTGGATGAGGGGCCTAATTGACACTTTGTTGAGGATAATTAGCCATAGGCAGGACATGATTTATAGGAGGACCTAGATGTGGGACTAAAGGCAATTGTGGCATTGTATTCATAATAGGAGTATTATTGGTAAGAGCTTGATTGAGAGCTTGGACTTGTCCTGGGTGAGTAGTAGGTCCTAATGATGGTAAAGGCCCTAATAAGTGTTGTCGTAAATCTATACTGCCCTTGATAGCCTATGTGTATGTACCAAGCAAGGTAGTTGGAGGATTGGGTCTCCACTTGAAAAAGATGGTTTTAAGACTATCAAGACCTTCATAATAGACCTCTAAAGCAGTGGAATCATCTACAACATAAGGATCCTACACTCTAGTATATGCATGATGAAATCTATTATTAAAGGAACCTATAGGCTCATTAACTTCTCTCTTGACCTTGGTCAACTGCAGATATAACTCATTAGCACTAATAGGAATCCTAAATTTTTGCAAAAATGTCATTTCCAGCTCATTCCAATTGTGAATTGATCCAACAGATAGATGATTGTACCAATAAAAGGAATATTCTCCTAGGGAATAAGGGAAAAGTCTACATTCAACATCTTCATGATTAATCCCCCTATCCCTTAGACAGGTCTGGAAAATCTTGATGTGTTCCTCTACAGTTCTATTGGGATCATTAATGTGAAACTTGGAGAAAAAATGTTCAAAGTTCTTGGGCATAACATTGTAATTATTAAAAGATAAGGGTGATGGGTTATTCACAAAGAAAGCCATTTGTGGAGGTGGAGGTGGTAATGGCTAATTAGTGACCGGTTGGGGTTGTTGAATGGGAAAAGCTTTAGAATCAGATGAAGATGGGCTTAAGGATGGTGAGGATGATGGGGATGATTGAAATGGTTGAGCAGAGAATGACTCTGCCCTTCTTTTGATCCTTCTTGACCGAATAGGAGCTTGCAGTTCTTGAAATTCCTCTTCTCCTGGTGTAAATCTAGTTCTTCTTTGAAACCTTTCAGGAGAAATGGAAGATAGAAAATGATCCATCTTGCTTATTCAGGCCCTCCTTTTAGTGCCAATTAGTTGATGGTGTTTTCTGCACAACAACAACTCAGACAAGATACAAATATCCTATCTCTCTTGAAAGGTAAATCTCTATTAGCAAGCCTCAAGAGATAACCCCAAGGTCTCTAATTTCAGGTCTTGACAATGCATAAACGACTAAGATAATTATGTGAAAATGCTACTAATCACAAAGGGACCTTACAAATAGATATTGGAACTTGAAACTTATCAGATTTTGTAATATTTTGATACTTTAAACTCCTAAATCTAACTCATATTTTGAAAGAAATAACAAAAGATAAGGGTTCAGAGAGATTTTAAGACTAAAATTACTCCTAAGACCAATAATGAAAATGAAAAAACTCTCAAGATGGACCAATCCCTCAAAACTAATTCCCGCTTCACCCAGATCTAATTTGCAATCTCACAGAAATAGTGCAATATTCTAAGGAGTTAAAGATTTTCAAATCATGAGAAATTCACTCAAATCAACCCTATTTTGCAATTGAAATGAATAAATACCCACAATTGAACGTAGCACATAAATTTCAAGTCCAGGCTAACTTTACACAACAACTTACAATTAGTAAGCTGCTAAAAGTATGGACCGGGGATTTCTCAAACACTTCAAGTATTAAATCACAAACACCATTGCATCAAATCTAGCTCTAAGTCTAACATATATCTAATGATATCAAAGCAATCTCAAAGGATAGAATAACAAGAACCATTCAAGATAAATCAGCAAAATAAAGAGCACCAAAGAACAATGTCTTTACTTATATTGAATCACCCAATGTTGCAACAATTCCAGTACTCAGTGTTACAACACTTGCCCTCAAAAAATACTAACTCCTAGCTCTAGTTCTTATACTATCACTTAGCTTTCTCTAATTTCTAACCCTTACAAATGAGGAAAAATTCCCAATTTATAGAGATCTCATACTAGGTTGACCCAATTAGGGATACAAAAAAGGGTGGCCAAAAATAGGTTGGCCTAGAAGCTTCTTTTAATAAAATAATATTTCTTGCATTAATGTTTGAACCTTCATCCAAGTCGGCCTGGATCCTCCAATAGCATCTTTTTGTGGCACAAAATTCAAGGTCACTTATCCTAGCTAGGTGGGGTCACATGTCTGGCATAGAAAACTAGGCAACTATTTGTTGATTATCTTCTTTCTCCCCTTCCTGATTGGCTCCCAATTTATCAAATAACTCTTTTTATTTCTCTAATATTTCTCTCATATCTTCTGGGTCTGGAACTAGAATAAATTTAACCCTATTTTTATTATTTTTGAGTTCCTCCAGATATTGAGGCATAGCTTTATTCCAATCTATTTGCAACTCATGATACTTATCCAAATTTGAAATGTAAATGGCTGCATTTTCCAGATTCTCTTTAACAATTGGAGCACTATCAGATGGAGCATAAACTTCATGCCACCACCCCTGCAATCTACCAACATTCATATTCTTTTGTCCAAATTTCTTCCTACCAATAACTATCTCAAGAAAAGTGATGCAGCTATTATATATCTCCTTCATCTTTCCCTGAAGCTTCATTATTTTCTTCAATGCTTTAGTGAGAAGCTCCTTTCTATAGTTCAAAACTTCTACCCTCTCCTTTATCTTGCAAATTTCTTCTTGAGAGAAGATATTCAGCTTGGACATGTCTTCCTTCATTACCTACATAATCTTCTTCAATTTATTAGGAGTGGATTCATCAATTTTATTACAATCTGCAACAAAATGAGAAGTGTGTTCAAGAAAATTAGAGGCATTGGTGTATATCTTTAGAATTTTCTCAATTTCCTCATCTCCTCTGCTGCTCACATCTATAAGCTAACTATGTGTAGAATGCACAAAATATTTTAATCTTTGAATCTCATTAACTACCTCTTTAGGCAACAATCCTTTAGGCACAACTCCTTCACTCCCCATAGTTTTCAGAGGTTTCATCAAGTGTTTCACATACTTATATACATCATTCAGTTGCTTTTGCAATTTATCCTTCTCCTCTATTTTCTTATCTAATCTTCTCAAGATAGCTTGAGAGGACTCCTAGAATTCTTCTTTCTCTT